>VZTI01001986.1:544217-560449 GCA_013397865.1 Struthidea cinerea
CCCCCAACTTAGAGAAACCAAAGATTTAAGAGAAACTCATATAAAACATGTTAAATTGCACATGAAACATCATTAAAACCACATTAACATCAAACATGTAAACTTTGGGGAGAAGAGGCTACCTCTGGGAGTGTCCAGGATCGACTTATGACCAGGAGATAGCCTTTAAAACTTTTAAAATTAACAATAAACTTGTGGGGATAGAGGGCTGCTTCTAGGGATGCCGGGGATAGGCTTGCTCAGAAGAAGCAGCCCTTTTAACTAGAACTTTACCAACAATTATTTCAACAGTCAACATAAACTAATTACCTTTAACAATTAACATTAACTAATTAACTTTGCATGAAACAATTAAACAGGCAGTCACAGATGGGTGATCTTAAACAGCAAAAGACCAATTTTGAGTTTTCATTTATGACAGAAGGCCTCCTAGTGAGATGTATATTCATTTTGGGAAGATTTTCTTTTTCAATTAAACTTCTCCAGGGTCTACAAATTTAGTGTTTCACAGTACAAATGGGGAGTATTTCCTGAGATTGGTGAATATCAATAACCTTTTTTCTCACCAATGATGTTATCTATTTTACTTGCTGATGGATTGCACCCTTCGAAATCATCTTCACCCATCCGTTTACAGCTGTCAATAACTACCACACTGCCTTGTCTTTTTGGCTGCAGGTGACAATAAAAAATTTCTCTGATCATACGGGAGAAGAAAAAGAAGCACAAGACCAGAAATGAAAACAAAAACAAAACAAAATAAAAGGAGTTTAAACTACATGCTTATGTATCCTGTTATACCTTGAAAGTGTCCATGCTTCCAAGGCATACATGTGCCTTGTTTCTATTATGATCAGTCAATATGAAACATGTTTTTTATTGTTTCTTTCCCTCCCTGTACCACAGCTATTTCTCCCAGAGATGGAATGTTACTGTGTTATGAATTCCATTACATTCTACATTTGTTAGCAGATATTTTAGCTGAAGTCCACTATGTAATTGACACCATTCTGTATGGTCTGAATACCAATGAGATATGAAGAATTCCTTTTGTTTTAATTTCTAGTGGGTTGGGGAGATATGATGTATTGCAAAACTTCATTGTACTTCATCTCAGTACAAATGAACAAGGAAGTCTCTTAGCAGAATCATCTTTCAACACTAAGAATGGGTTTGTTTTTTTTTTTTTGAGCACTATCAGCTGCCATTTCATTCTAACACAATCAAGTTGTGGTTTTCTCCTCAGCTCTTCACTGTTAAGACAGAAAGAGATATTAAGCTTTCTTTGTTGTACCATACTCCTAGTAAAGTTAAACAATAAAGAGCCTTTTTTTTTTTCATTCTGGCATAAAAATGGAGAGATAATATTGGTGAAAATCCACAAGAAATACATCTTTTTCTGATCCGTTTAACATGTTGTTTTTTTCTTTTCTTTAACTCTCTTGTGTTTTAGATGTGAAAAAACTACCGCTAAATAGGTGATGAAGTTTATTATATTATTGTTCCTGTTTCTCTTGGACTCTTTGCAGTTTTAAATACATGATTCCCTGCCATAATTCTTTATCTGAGCTTTTCTTAAACAACACTAGATGGCAAGCGACAAGCCACCACTCAAGTCTAAAATGACTTAGCAAAAAATTTTTTAACTATAAAGGCAATCTTTCCAGGAGACCTCTTCTCAAGAAACCTTAAACAGCTTTAATTGTAAAGCTATACTGCTGGAAACAGGCTTGGTTTACAGAAACGAAATCACAGGTTTCACATACTTTTGTTTAAACATTTCTCCATTACATCAGTCTTAAGACATTTTAGATCTATTGGTTTGTGAAGGTAAAGAGAATTTCAAAGGGATAAATTATAGGGAGTGACATCATTTACAGTGGACTTCATTCAAAATGATGTAAAGAATAGGTCTGTCAGAAACTTATTTCCAAAGGGACCCATCTTGGCTTCCAAAACAGAATAAAAAGAGCAGCATTTTCCATTGATATGTGACAAAGGTATTGGCAAATTATGTATGATGGAGAGGAGACCACAGGACAAATATATACTGCTTTAGAATTTCTCTTACATTCTCAAGTGCAGTTTGTATTTGGTCTTCTATGCTGACAACTAGTAATGACTAAATAATGATGAGGATTCACATGCAGGCAGACTGGGACTTTTTGTTGGTTAGATGGTTCTGAAGGAATTGAATTAAATAATAGAAAACCCATGGCAAAAGAGATTACGTGGAACAATGTAAAAACAAAAAATGGGAGAACAGGATTCTTGATGTTACTTTGGTCTGTTATTCTGCTTTTCTGTAACTCCAGTACAGTGATATTCCCTTAGCTGGACATGGTGGACTGAGCTTTAATTCAATGAAAGTCTGAAGCCTGCAGAGATCACAGTTGGAACCTATTCTTAATTACACTTATACAAAAGAAGACTGTGATTTATTCATATCAGCAGTTTCCAATCTTTTTCACTTTATATTCCCATTTTCTATTTACTTTTGTATTGTAAATGTGTGTTTATTTTTCTTTCTTGAATCCCTGAGGTGTACATTACCCAAAAGAGCAAGAATAAAAGGCTCAGATCAACTGACCTATACCACAGTTACTGTAGGAAAAAGCTCTCCCGTTGGAAGAAAGAAATGGTGTAGAACGAAAAGACTTGTACATCAATACAAAGGTAAGTATTTCTCATTATTGTCTATTTGGAAGGAAAAGCACAAGAGTTTATTTGTATGATTTATGGATAAATAATTGAAACAAGGACAGAAGATGATCTCATTCAGTATCAAGAATTTGGCAGCAGACTTTGGCTTGTGGTACTTTATTCTCCTATCTATGTGCTACATTTTCAGACAGGCATTTTCTTACTTCCTCCCATGATGCTTCTTATGTTACTTATAAAGATAGACAAGACTATGTAATTTTCCCTTTTCAAATTCTCTCTTAAAACTTTGACTTCCATGCTAATTAAAACATGTCATTCTTGAACTCTCATTGTGTCTTCTGGTTTTTTATTTCAGCCTACATATTATTTGTATCATTTTATATAGCTGTTTTTGATCTGCGTGTTTTTAAAGCTTCTAGGACACTGATATCCCATCTCTGTTACATTTGGTGTGATAGCAGAAGAAAGGTAAGAAGGGAAGAAGCATAAACAATATTGATAAAGGCGTTTAAAAGATTTTGTTCATTTTGAGCAGGCAGAAAAGTGCAGTTTGACAATTGCTTCTGTTACATACTGGTTTCCTATTCTGTGATACTGTGCTGCAGTCTGGGTACACAGACACATGCATTATTTGGTCAGCAAAACAGGAGTAAAAATTTTATCAGTCAAAAGGACTAAAAATTTCAGTACAATTTTGAAGACTACACTGCTAAAAATAAAGGTCTATTATATTCTGTTCTGGTACTTTGTTCTTCAGCTCCCAAAGGATCTGTCAAAGCACTAAAGTATGAAAATTTTGAATTAAGGGTTGTGAGCTCCAAAATTAACATGCAATTAACAACAAATGTTCAGCAAGGGTTTTTTCCCCACTTCATCCCAGCATTATATACTGAAGGAATGCTTTCCTGTTTGCACAAGCTTAACATTGTGTATGAAAATTATATATATACAATGAGCCCTAACCTACATGAGTATCACATCTAATGAAGAAAATCCTCTATTTCTATTCAAAGATTGTACTAAGCCCTCTGCAGAATCAGGTCCATCTTTTCACCAGCAACTCTGTTTCTCCATCTGAAATGCTACACAAGTAATTTATATCACTGAATCAAGAATGATAAACATTGATGCTAACCCAGTAAATACTGCATTACTTTCTTAAGGTTGACTGATAGTGTATTATTAACAGCTTTATTACCAGGGCAAAATTCCATGGGCAACAGCAGTGAACTGTCAAAGATTCTCATAAAGAAATAACAATAAGCTTACGTTTATAAAGCACTTTTCATCCCAAAGGAGGCAAGAGTACTTTCCAAAGTTGATACAAAAGAAACATAACAACATCTGTTACTGAATAGAACTGATGCTGAGACGAGGACAAAAAACATTGTAGGGATGTGAAATGTGCTCCAGAATCTTTAGTGGCTGCAAATGAATTGGAAACTTTTTTTTTTTTTTTTAATAAAGAAAAGTTTAAGAAAACTGTTCAACAGTGAAACGAACCATGATAGTCTTTGTTGGGTATTAATCCAAAGGACTGCCATGTCATAAACACACCATTTGACAAAATTCCAATGTTATTTTTAAAATCAGAATTCTCAGAAGAAGACTAGATCAATCTGTTGCAAAGACCCTACAAGTAAGACTGGTGCAGTCACAGATAGTGAAATGTAGGAAACACTCAGGGAAAAGCCAAACCTCTTGAGGTCTACTAGAAAATAAATAAAAGGAGAATAGCTGACTGTATGTTCAGAAGGCCGTGGGTACATGGCTGCCTCGGTACTCCAAGGGTACACAAACATTTCTCTTCTATGCAGATACACAGTCAGCTCACTCTCAGGCAAATGAGAGGTATGGCCTGAAGGCAACGAAAGCAATTAAGAGGAAGCACTTTTTATTGGAGCTTTCTGGGCTAGAGTACATAACTGTAGGAGTGTGACTACATTTTCTTCAGTGAATATTTCAATTTATTATAAAACCTAATTTTTCTTTGCAGTTTTTGTAGCAGTGGTGAAAAACACTCTCTTCCCTGTAAAGGTTCTGCGTAGGTTTTCTTGGTAAAAATGCACATCACAGTCCTGACTACGGAAAAGGGGAACCTCCTATGTGGTTCTGGAGAGGTGGCAAGAAGTCCCCTGGATGGTATTGATATGCAGCGCTACAAATTCCTAAATACAGTGACCCTAAATACTTATGGGGACGCATATGTATATAGGCTTAAGCATGCACACAGAGGCACACCCACCCACATACAGATACATTTAAAACTCTCGATATACATTCAGCACCACTTTTCACATCCATGCTGCTTTTCATCCAAGGGTTTTGGAGCACTTTGCAGACATTAGCTAATAATCTCACAACCCAGGGTAGGTAAGGGATATTCCTGAGCAGAGCATTTATCTACTGACCTAGTGGGAATTCTGGTGTTTCTGACAAAATTCTGTCAACCTCTAGCAGGGAGGTGAAAACATAGAAAGAAACATGGAAACAAAAACCAGCCCTGCTTCATGCCTTCTTGTTGAAGTAGGATCACACCAGCTGAGGTCACAAGTGGAAAAAGCATTTGAATGCCAAGCACATTAAAGTCCCACAAAGGCAAACATCATAATTAGCAATGGGTGGGAAAGCCAGCATGAGGCGAAGGGGCCAGTTTGATCTTCAGAGTTATCATTCAAGAGTGTGACGCTGAGATTACACAATGTCATGCAGGTAATGCAAATGTTAACAAATCACCCATCTTGAAATTTCTTAAACTCCTGCTTTTACAGCTTAAGATCAGACGTGGTTTTGATACTTGTAATGTTTTTCTTTGTTAGATTCCCTAATGAATATAACAGTCTTTACTTTAGCAGGAAATCTGGACCGACCATTTGAGGCCTGTTTTCTTTATATCTTGTGACTCACAGGTTTGCTTTTGGGCACCTAATAAATCATTCACTAACATGTCAGAATTTGACAATTCTTCCTCCTTATAAACTCACTGCTAAATCAAGGACTACAAAAAAAAGTAAGAAAATTACACTGTTTCAAATTTTCTGATCTAAAATACCTGCTTGGTGTATTTAGAGCTCTTTTTCATCAAGTGTTCTTCAACCTTAGGTTCAAATTTTACCATTATTTGTACTGCAAGTGGCATTGCAATTAAAAATTCCAGAATTTTCTTGCTGTGCGTCATGGGGCTGTCAGAGATTTTACCCTATGCCACCCTACAAGTCAGAGCATTGTAGGCAGATTTTTGGACTGGAAGGAAAATTCTAATTATTGTCAACCTTGTTGACTAATTAGTGAAAGCACACCTTGGTTTCATTTGGTTGGAAGGCAAGACAAAGATAGTTGCAGATCATGGCCAAATACAAACTCTGTGAGGCGTTTATTCCCTATGGATGACATGGGGGAACCTTAGACCTGATGTGTTAAATTCCTTTAAGCCATCTAACATCTGAAGCTATGACGTCCCTTCAGCTTCTGTGAGTAAGTAAAGTGGAGGATCTAGACCCAAGCTTATTAATTATATTTATTTATTTCATGGGTGTGTAAATATGTCATGATCTCACTGAAGATTATGCAGTTATTCTCTCTATTGATGTAATGAGAGCAGAGTGTGACCCAAAAAGCATGTATGTGTCTTAAAAAGCTTTGGAAATTTAACTCATAAATAAGTTACAGCAAACCAAACTGGCATTCCCTCCCTCAGTAAAATATTCATGTTTGGCTTTCGTGGAATTCCTCCCAGACTAAGGTAAGAGAGGCTGTTCAGCTGATTTCCCCTCTCAATAATACATTCTGAGGGCCCTACGCTCTCAGTTCTCAAGAGAAAAGGGTTGCTTACATGGTATATTTACTGGAATCAGGATTGTCTTCTGAAGGATGGGGGAATATAAAAAGCACTCTGAATTTCCTTTTAATATTACATGGTTTCATCTTATCACATTGAAGACAATTCTGAAGACTGCACCATTTTCCTTTAACACTATCATTTAATGATGAATTTATTTAATTAAAAATCAATAATTTGATTGATGAATTAAAACAATGAATTCATTCATATATACATTATGCAAGCATTTATGAAGATGTACATTAAAAAGCAACAGAGGAAGCAGATTTTTGTCAAAAGTGTGTGTGTGTGTGTGTGTGTGTGTGTGTATGAAGATTTTGTGCCTTTCTAAGAATGCTAAGTTTAATTTTTTTTTAAATATTTTTAACTTATTCCTTTAAATTTTATATTAGCTGGCATTTCTTTCTTACCAAAATAACCAAACCCAAAAACTATTTTATACTTTTTAACCAAGAGAATTATATGGAAAACTCTGTCCCATTGAGGTGCTCATGTTTGGCTGGACTCTGTGAAGAGCAGTCACTGGGGGACTGTGCAGATCCATGCTAGTGAAACAGGGAATTTACTGGAATTTTCACTGATAAAATCATCACATAAGAGTGCCTATGACAGTGATCTGTCATTACCAATGAAGCACACAAAAGCCTCACACCCCAAGGAACAGACATCTATCCTGTGATCAAAGGGACATAAAGGTTTAGAAACAAATGAGAGGAAAGCAGTGTAACAAAAGTGGAATTTGCCACCATTAATGACATGAAAATCACCTGACTGCCATGGGTTTCATTAAATGCAGTTTTAATAGGTTCCAAAAGAGTGGGTGAGGATGGAGGACATAGGATTATGTGGTCTCAGAAAGTCTGGATGCTAGAAGAGCTACAAGGCGGCTACACCTGGGTTCTACATATTAACCAAGGCCAGCAGAGGTGATTGGTCTAGTTTTGTTCCTCCATCTACAACGTCTGGAATTTCATTTCTTGAGGAATGTGAAAGAGGACTTGAGAAAACTTGTATGTGAGTGAAAACTCACCTTCAGAAAACATTGCCACGTTTGTCACCTGTTTCTCTTGTTTGAATCTTTGCCTTCACAGCAGACAGAGATTTTATCCCTTTGCTCAGCGCAGTTAGACAGGCTACAGAAATATTGCACCTGCCTGGCAAGTGCATCATGATGTGCTTAGTTCCTCCCACGAGATGGAGCAGCGGAGCTTCCTCTCTTGACACTGCACCTCCACCCAAAGAAAATCCCCTTTCCTGCAGGTGCAGGGGTTGACAGTCACCTTGCATAGGTAGTCCACTGTGACATGTATCTCACACCTAATCAGCTGAACTAAAATTGCACACTTTGAATGTTTCCAAACTGCCAAATCTTTTATATAGGCTAATAAATTTGGACAGGTGCTAAGAATGATACAATCTACCATCAGACTTGTTCTCATGAACAGAAACCCCCCCATGACTCTGGACACAAAATGAGCATGTAATGCTCTTAAGAAATTGAAACTGTTGAAATCAGCAAGGTCCATGCCAGAGGAAGGAAGGGAAATGAGACACAAGATAGACTGATTCCTTCTCTACCTCACAGCTTCCAAGTCAGTATTTAGATAAACTTTGATTAAGCTCCATTTCAGGCCTGATAAAACATCTCTGAACTAGACAAAAATCAGACCTCAGACCAGCTGTTGGGAAGCAGAGGAATGCTTGAGGCATAGGGAACATAAAGCCCCTTAAGCATCTTACAATCCAAATCTCTGGTGGGCAGCTGTCTGGTGTTCTTGGTACACTGCCTCAGTCAGAAAAAAACTGTAGTGATGTAACAGTAGCTGTGTACTGATGGCATGGAGAGACCTATCAGAGCCAACAAATTCAGTACTTCCTGAGTTAAAGAGCAGAGATTCTATCTAAACCAGTTTTCCCCAGAGCCAGCTACAAATTCCACCTGATATTCATCTGTTGGATGTCTAAGTGTATTGTGCCAACATTTGTTTTCAGCATCTATGCTGATGTTATTTGCAGAAGTGCATCTCAATCAAGTTACAATCTCAATTAGAAAAACAAAGGAAAAAAGAAAAAATAGGAAGGACAGGCTTACAGAAAAGAGGAAAGTGTAAGTTAAAACAATTAACAGTTTTAATTAAAGGTTGGATTAAAAAAAGGGTAGGATGATCTATATTTTGGGGTGACATTTCCTATTTCATTATGCCTCCTTGTTACAGTTTGTTTTCTTTTCATACACATACCAAAGTAAATATCTGGTAGTATGACAGGAGGGAGAGTGAATTGCCACCATGTCTCACCTCTGTCAAGAACCAGCTGATGAGTGACATGAATGTATTCTGTTCAGGACTCTGCATCAACTGTTGGTTGAGATACACAGATACAGACAAGAAGTCCATTGTAAGGTACATTCCATGTGAAAATATGACAACAAAACCCCAAAGAAGGAAGGCAAAAATAAGAGCTTTATGCCTTGATAAAGGTATTGATAAGGAGATCAAGTGAAACAGTTCTTGATCTAACAAAAAGATACTGTCAACTGTTTCATATCAAAACAATGGATTTATTTATTTTTTTTTTAACTAAGAAATCTGGGAAGCGTCTCTCATGGTTAATGAGGAAATTGAGAACTTTTGTAGAAGAAATGATATATCCTAGGATACCTCAAAGAAGAGTCTGTGAGAACTAACATTCTGCAAGCAGAGGTGCTCTCTGGTAAAGTCACTTAAGTGGAGAAATTATCACCAGAAGTTGAGAGTTAGGCATATGGAATGTGTGAGGAATGAGACATTGGCAACTACTCAGTCACGAAAGGGGAGGAAATCAGCTTGGTAAGAGGAAGAGAGAAAAACATCATTATTTGAATTTGGTATATGATTAAAGTAATTTGAGCATACTTTCAGTCCCTCACATGTATCATTTCCACCCTTGCCGTTTTGTAAGAGTATTATCTGTTTTGGCTCTTGAGAGAAAATTATTCTAGTTTCACTTTCCTTTAATCTGGTTGAATTAAGTGTGAATTTAATGGCTGTGTAAGAATAAAGCATTCATTCCTTGTGCATAGTTGTGAAAACCTCTGAATTTGGGCACTGAGGTTCCAGAAAGTGTGCACCATCTTCCAGCTCATCCTTCAAATTATCTAAGGAGCAATGGACTGCATGCTCTTCCCATCCTCCTTTGCAGCTGCCTGGGCCAGATATGGCTCTATCCCTACAAAACTCAAGACAAAAGTAACTTTCAGTGACTGATAGTGGTTAGGAAAAATGTCTGGCATGAAATGAGACTTTAGACTGCAAAGGTAATTGTTTCTTCCTCCCTCTTGCTTTTGGGAGGCTTTTTATTTAGCTGGGTTTTTTAAATCTGATTACTACCGTGATATCCAAGGGATGCCTGGGACTGCACTGTGATTTAGAAAAGAAAATATGCTACAAAAAAAAATTGTGATTATTTCAATTTTGTCCTGATTTGGTGTATTTTCACCCTCTATTAGGTACTTTTTTGTAAAAGCACTGCAGTAACGGAGCAGTGCTTTTGCCTAACAGAAATTAAAGTCACTGTGCAGGAGTGTAATTTTAATGTATGTCCTGGGAGTGAAACTCCACCTAAAAAGCTACAGTTAATTTAGCAGAGCTCATAATATACACTCATTTCTTAGCCATGGGGGCTTGACTTTAAACTGTCTGAAGGTCAAGCATACAGAGACTGCTACAGAATCCTTCAAAAACGTAAGCCACATCACACATCTGCCACTCCTCACTTAGAACAATTCAGCACAGTTAGAAGCCTCCCTCTAAAAAGAAGCTGAAGATAAAGTAAACACAGCAAATGAATTACCCTTCTCCCTCTGGAGAGGTCACGTTCGAGGTTCACTGCTGATGCAAGATGGTGAAGCTTGCACCAGTGCCCACCTGCCAGGGATTAAACAGAGAGCTACAGTCTCCACTGCAATCAATGCCTAGTCTTTAATGGGCTCTAAATTCAGCACCGGAAGCTCTGACAAGCCCATAATCCATTCATTAATGTGTGTTAATATGTGCCCTGTGGAGCTGTCCTAACTTAAAAACAAAAGGCAAGGCATTCACATGTGTTATTTGGAATAGGATGGAACAGGGAACCCTTAGCGCCATGGAGAGAGGAACGATTGCAAAAAGGGTTTTATTGCACGTCTCCCAGCAGGATGTTTAGAAAATAAAGATCCAACACATGCTGCAGCAATAAAGCAATTCCTCTTTGGCCAGATTCAGACAGTGCTATGCAACTGTTCCCTTGACTTATTTCAAATGAATAAACATGTTTTCTTGTGTGCATCAAGTAGGTGTGCACAGGTTCAAAGCTCTGATCCTCTGGTTTGGGGAAAGCCAAGACATGAAGAAGGTCAACAGTCAGAAGGTGAAATGCTAAGACCTTATCCCTGTCTTCTTTCAGCCTTATGAGTCATGAAAAATGAGCCAGCTCTGTCCAAATTTTGCAGGTGTCTCATTCCACAAAAATGTGGAAGACACCTAAAAACCCTTCCCCGATATGTATGGTCCCTACTTATTGGTGGCAGCTTAGACCATGCATCAGAGACACAGCTGAATGCTAATTAGAAGCATCAAAAGTTTGAGAACCTTGAAAGAACCAGCATAGGTGTAGACATACGGGCAAATAAAATTGAGTAAAATAACAACCAAAAACAAGGATCCAGCTCAAATTCATCTCAGTTGTCTCTAGTGTTGAGAAATTTATACATTAATTACTATGCTCTAATATTGTTGTTATGGTTTGATTATGGTTTAATAACGCTCAACATTTATTTGCATCAAAAAGTAAAAAACTAGCATATACTTTTAATCGGTTTTAATTAAATTATAAACAATTCACATAAATAGAAACACTATTGCTCTTTGTCCATATAATGGGGTCAACTTTCCTTACATTATTTAAAGAAAGCCTGCCAAACTTGTTAACATTAGTTTCACTAGCGATTATGAAAGAGGAAGTTCAACAGGGACTTCTACTGAGCAATAAAGAATTTTAGAACATTTAGATTGTTTATATCATCTTTTGCCAGTTTTGAATACCATCTTCCAAAATAAAATGTCACTTGTCATGGCATTTTCTCTACACTTTAATAAAATTAATCACCAAACAATACTGAGACAAATAGATTAATAGATTATGAAATTCTTTTTATGGAAAACAAAATGAAAGGAATGGTGCCAACTGAAAATGTAATCTTCTTTTAGCTTCTTATCTTATAACCAATCTTTAATTTATTCCAGGCTTTAGCATCATACTTTGTATAGAAAAAACTTAGCCACTGTCTACAACATTGCATGAAAAAAACACTTCTGAAAGACTAAAAAATCATGTTGATGGTGATCCATAATATTTAGTGTCTGTTTTTGTCAGAGGCCACAATGGTTTCATATCTATTTTCTCTCTGACTAGTCTGGTTGCAACAATTTCTCGGGAACAAAAATACCATCAAAATGAAAGAAAATGTTGACTGTGATTCTGAAGAAGATGTAAACTAGGAATTATGACATAAAACATTTCCAGGAGGCAATTCAGGAAATAACCAAATGGAAGTGTATTTTCCCTCTCTCTCAACATTGACTCTAGAGGGAACTTAGAACAATTAATATCCTACACTAAGTTTTCATATATATTCCCAACTTCATGCAGAATGCCTTTTGGAGGACACACCTTGGAGGTGCTTCTGCTATTACAGAGAGGAATCTGCTTTGTTTTCACTGTGATCCCCTGAACCCTTGTTACTACTGAGCAGTAAATACATAATTTACTTTTTCCACCTAAAGCAAATATTAGCTTATTATAGTGCTTCATTTCACATTGTAGCCCTAAATTAAACCTTAACAAGTTCAATCCTTGTTTTCCTTCCCCTCTTTTTGATGCCTCTGTATCAAATTAACTGGAAAGTGTAGCTGTGATGTAGACATCTTTCCAGCACCTACTGTGGTGAAGACAGATGCAAAGAGACCATTCATATTCCTCGCAATCTTGTGCTTTTTGACTGGTTCTCTGTACTCTGAAGGACCAGAAGATCCACTGGTTGCCTCTGTGACACTTCTGATCTGTCAGGATAATTGAAAGGATTTCTTTGTCTTTATGTCTTCAGTTTTTTTCTTAACCTTCTTTTATATCTTATCTTTCAAACCTTACATTCCTTTTTGCTAGTTCTACTTGTCCTGTCTTTCCTGGATTTAAAGTGGGATATATAACATCTAATTCTTGCACACATAATTTATATATTTTATCCCTTTATGTTCTCTTTCAATGCACTCAAATATATTTGTTTTCAGAAATATAGGACCCCATATTCCCTGAGTAAATTCCACAATGATTGTTTGGATTTTAATTTTCTGAATTTCTCCTTAAATTACTGTTTACAAATATCTTCTTTTTGAATGTTGGTATCATAAACCTTATTCACCATTTCATGCCACTACAGCACAAATCAAATGTTCATTATTTTCAACAAACCAAACCAGCTTACAGTATATGTTGAACAAAACTCTGCATCTTGTGCCAAATTTAAGTCCAGGTTAGTTTTCTCCTTACATTCAGAGTCCTATGATCAGTCAAAACCATAGTCTATCATTCTACTTGTGTTATCTTCTTACTTTGTAATTAATCAAAACATGCCTCATGCTCATGAGGAATAAAGTTGGAATATAAAGAAGACTCGACTTCAGACAAATTATGATGTGTAAGAATCTAAGCTTTACCTTTCCTGCTACCAAAAAGTACATGTGAGATAATGTCTAGGGCAGGTATGAGCCAAGTGATTTAAGGCTTTGATGACCAAGTCAGTACCTGAAATGAAGTCCTTGTAGGAGCACCCAGGTGATGTGTTACAGATGGATACTGTAGAGGCTCTACTGTTTCTGCAGTCTTGACACACTAAAACAAATTACTGAAATTGAAAGCAACCTGCAACCTTGTTTTTCAAAATAAAGAACAGTTTACAAGTCTATTTTAAGGGTAAGGTGAAAATTTCAATAATAAATCAAGTGTTAACATATTTGAAGAATCCACACAGTGACCTAAAACACCTCTCTTCCATTTTTAAGAGTAACATATACACCTGAGCCCCCTTGTGGACCTGTATCATCTGTACCACCACTGCTGGGGGACTGTGGAGGGTCTCTTTGCCCAGTGCACAAATGGATGCACAGTGACAGAATGTAAGTAATGGCATTTAATTACTCTACAGTCTGTATTTACATCTGCATAAAGGGTGTGCGAAAACCTTGCCAATCTAACTCAGTAACTACTTTACTCTGTATGCAATGCATAGAAATGTTAAGTGTCTAATGACAGATCCATAATTATTAAGGTTTACTGGAATTTTTTTTAGTTTAATTTACCAAGTATGGTATTAGTTAAAATTAATCAATTTAATCCTGCCCAAGTATTTCTCACCAAAGCTGCACTCTAATGCCAATATTTCTCAGAATAAACTGTCTTGATAATAAGGCTGTCCTTCAGTGGTGTGGAAGGATATATTTGGTGCTATAAATATTTTTATATAAACATGATTTATTTCCTTGACATTCTTTGAAGTTGTTTTCCTTCTCTGAGTATCAATGCATCAAGGCAAGAAGGTGGTCAAATGTCATTTTAGAACACAAACTGTTAAAGGATGGCCTTTATTAATACTAACCCTAGAATTATTTTAATCTCCCCCGAGCACCATGCCATAAAAAGTCAATCAAATAAAAAGACTCAGCTGGCTCTTAGACATGAAAAGCATTTTATTTTCTTTTGAGGCATAGTTTCCAGAAAGGCTATGTTTACAATGGAAGATGGCACAATAATAGAAACTGTTATAAAAATACAAAAAAAAAATGATAATAATAATAATAAAATAATCCCTTCTCCTCAAAAGGAAAATATATGCTAAACTGCATTACTTATATATCAGCAAGAAATAATTCTTTCCTGGAGGAAGGAACAGATTCAAGAATTCTGTAGAAAGGAATGGGATATTTTGCTGAAATCTGAATGATTACTTTTGTGAGGCACATCAACTACTTAAAATTATTCAATTTGTTTGTGCTACAGTCTGAAATCTGTTGTTAATTGAGCAGGTGAACAGAGAAGGAAAATTCCTTTAGTGCTCCACATTCACTTTCTATTTCTGTTCTAGTGAATTTGCCTTAACTATTTAGAGGAAAGCTGGTCTCACAGCCTCGGTAATTTTCCAATATTGATGCCAATTAGTGCTAATTGTGAACGGTATTTTTAATGATACAGACATCAGTCCATTAAGAAATAGAATAAGACCACCAAAACACTGTACTGCACAGCGTACACGTGGGAACAATTTTCAGTCACTAATGACTGACCTGGAGTAGTGACTGAAGGTGTAAAGCTACATTTTCATGCTACTAATTTAAATAATTTATTTTTTTTTCTATATGGATATCTATGAACAGTTCATCAGACTATGTAAATTTGAAAATTTCCAAGTAAAAACGTGTTCAACTATTTACCTTGAGTGTCTGAATACGATACTTGAGTATCTATTTTTACAAATCCTATTTTAAAGAAGAGGAACTCAAATATGGGGCAAATAAATAAATTTCTCAAAGGCTGTGGAAGAGCCATTGATACCATTTTTAAATAGAATACCAATCTCCAAAGCATCCACCCTTGCTTGTAGGATTATTTTCCTAGTTTAGAGAAACTAATTAAAACTGGTTAAAAATGCATGAGGGTATTTTTCAACCAAGAAAGTAATACTGTCCAAGAATGTGCCACTGTCAATGACAAAGGCTTGACAGAGAAAGTGAATATGCTTAACTCCATATTCTATATTGTTAAACATTTATATCACAAAAACTGTATCTAAAATTTACAGATGTAAGAAGATAAAAGTTTGAACAATATAAGAAAAATGTCACAGCTAAAATGAAATGTTTCTGTGATTTCGGTCAAATTGTTTTATTTCATGGTAGTTTAAGAACTTTTGTTCCAATTCACAATCTGTTTGTTTTTCCAGAACTGAAAACTTAGGCTGAAATCCTAGCACCTCACCTAGTAAGGTAAAGGGACTCTTTTGACAATGAAAATACATTAAAGTAACCATTTCGAAAATAAAGAAGACAAAATATGTGTCAATGTGTTTAACTCAATATTCAATTTTACTGAAACTAATGGAAATGAAATGTACAAACAAGTTTAAAATCTAGATGGAGCCTCAGGGAGTTATTTGAGCCACTGTCATATGTCTCACTGATTTTCTCTGCTGTGCATCACCACTCCTGCCGAATTTGGAGTGGCTGAAAGAAGCTGAAAGGAGCTGAGTTGGCAAAGCAGGAAGCCACACTTTTTGCCATCACTAGCATTTCCTTGTGAATTAATGTTTAAGCACCCTTTCCTCCTCCCACCCCACTATTTTCCCTTTGGGACTACCATTTCTCAGCCTGTGATGAGACTGAAGAGTGGAATTAATGCAGGGAGGAGAAAAAACGAAGTGGTTCCCAATTCAACATGCTGAGCAACAGTTGGTGTGACCAGGTGGACCTATCTCCAAAATCCCATCTAGAGATGGTGTCCTGAATGTCGACCCCAAAAATTCTGCTGTGATCTGAATCATAGAATCATAGAATATCCTGAGTTCGTGGGCTATCACAAGAATTGTTGTGTCCAACTCCAAATATGAATGCATATATATCTTGTAGAAGTAATGGTAGGATTTACCAAAAAAAAAAAAAAA
>VZTI01001986.1:560539-641564 GCA_013397865.1 Struthidea cinerea
AAAAAAAAAAAAAAAAAAAAAAAAGGCAAATTCATTTTGGGAACATCTGCTGACAAGCTGTGAAATTTCAAAATTATTTTTACCACTGCTGAGTTTCAATTTTGCTCAGGTAATCTAAGACCCTCAAAAAATCTATTAACTGGGAGACTGAATGAAGGATCTAGATTAGGTGAGATGGATTGTATCCTGGAGATACTGCTTTCCAGACTATGTAAACAACCTAATTAAGTATCTTACACAGCATTTTGTCTGCAAAGACCTAATGTGATACACCCTGCATTAGGTGATATGCTCAAGAGTACATAGGAAGTTTTTAATAGGGCTGGGAATATTTTTCAGATTTTGAGTCAAAAGCCAAATTATAAAATTGGGCTGACCTCTGCCTGCTGCTTTCGTTCCATCAGTCTCCAGGGCCAATGCATTGCACATTCCCACATGATTCAGAGAGCAATGGATTCCTAAAGAACAATGAAGCCAATAACACTGCAATAGCTGAATTCTGACAAATCAGCAAAAATATTAGATTGAAGAATTTAGATAAAAAGGTTTCCTAAATCTTGAGGTTAAACCATGACCAACTGAGAGAAAGGACTTGATTGCCATTTAAAACTTATTATACACCTTTATATTACGGCCCTATAAGAAGAGAGCGTTCTGTCTTTAATACAGCAGCAGATAAGATTACCTCAGCAGGATTACAGGTATATTATGAGATTTATGTGTTACTCATTGCTGGATTATGTTTCAGAGAGCTTGAAGCATAAAAACAAGAAAGATAATTTCTTGAAGGCCAGCATTTAATTATAGACTTATCCAATAATCCATTATTGAACTGGCTCATCAAATAGGCTCTGTCCAAAGGATTATACCTAACTGTGCAATTTTTCATTGGATTTAGTTTTAAAGGCTGGCCAAAGGTTTTGGAAATGAAAGCAGGAGACTGTCAACAAAATGCTCAGATGTTACCTTCAAAGTCTTTAGCAGAGCATAAATCTCAGTCAGTTGGTTTGCTGATTATCCTTTGCAATATTCTTTATTTGCTGAGTGTTACAACAAGAATTCAGGCATTTTAACAGAATATTCAAAAGAAATTTAACAACTCTATCTAAATCTCTTCAGAAAGGCCAGAAATATTTATTTCATTACTTTCAGGTAGCTCAATATCTATAACTCATATCTCTTGAAAATAGAGGAAAACAGTACAGAAGCTTGATTATTCTTACAACCTGCCTGACATGAAAAGAGAGCAGACCTTAGAAAATTCACAGGTCAAACTTACTGTTAATAAGTGGGAACCAATGAAAATAACAAACAACTTCTTTTTGACATATAGTACAGCAGCATGTCAAAAACCCAAGAGTGGAAGAGAATCAATGAGAAATACACCAAAAACTTAACCACTTCAACTTCTTTATTAAAACAATTCCCCAGTTTAGCCCTAAGGTAAATAACAGAACTCCAGTTGTTGGGTAGTGAACAATTAAGCAAAAATCTGCCACTGTATAAATGAAACCAAATCTTGTTTGAATATTTGAAAAACTTCAGTCTAAATAAAATATTTCTGAGAACATTGAAAACTCACTCTCCTTTGACAGATTTCCGGAGCAATGACCCAATGCTTTCCAGAAATTAAAAATTTGCATGTTTGACTTCTATTTAAGAGAAAGTAAGAGTGCTGCAGGAATATCTGGAATATTCCGTCTTCTTTCCCAGCTGGGAGAAAAATGCAGAACAATGCATCATCACTAACTTGTCATTCTAACCCAGTCTGAAGAAAGGTGCAGTAGAAATGTGGCTTGAATGTGTCTCTCAGAGGTACCATCTCTCAGATGCACTCTTGGGTCAGGTATGTACTGACATAGCAACCCTCCCACAGGTCCATTCAACTCATATCTTAAAGCCAGGGATCCCAAATGTGAATATTCAATGTGCTTGAATGACTGAACTGGAAATTTTATTGAAACCTAATGGTGCTTCCTACCATGACAGATAAAATTACAGTTTGCCAAGGGGATGACACAGAACAAAGGAAAGCTCAAATAATGTGGCTCTTCTGTCAGAAACTCTGCTTTTAACCTCAAGATAAGTTTGCCACAGCCACAAAAGGATGAGCACATGTGAATAGATTGATAGCATCAGCAGAATAATATGCAAACACTTCATTCCTTCTGGGATCTTGAGTAATAAAAGCAAGAGTTTCATGCCCTGAACTTTTTCATCATTAGGGAATGGTCTGTTTGCACTTGTACATTGTATGCACTAGTTTGTTTAGCCTAAGTTTGTTTGTTTTTTCCTCTGTTCCTGAGAGTTCACATCTGTAAGAATAGATGAGATTACAGTTCTCTATTACACTAGAGAATTTCATTTGGTTTATCTTGCTGGGACAATAATAAAGCCTCCTCTTGAGCACAGTAAAGATCTATTATAATATTCAATGATAAAACATTCTTCCATGTGTTGTTACTCATTTTTCCTTTCGGGAAGTTATCTTCTACTGTCTAAAATCACCCTACAAAGTTCACAAGTGAAAGGATTACTCATTCCCTAAACTTTTGCTATCTGCTATCGTAAGCTTCCATTCTGAATATTGCTTACTGTTTATAGAAACTCTCTGGTGCTAAAAAGTTATTAAATCCTGAGATGTAATGTGAGAACATACACATTTTCAGTAGAGTTTGTATTGAGTTCCAAAGACCTTAAACAAATTCACAGCCATAATTTGAAATTGCCATCAAACCTGAAAAATGCTCATTCTAATTTGGATTAATGTTGCTAAGTGTGTTGAAAGTGCTCTGACAGAAGCTTGTTTTGAGGTATATCTATTTAAAAAATAGATTTTGGGTTGATAGTTTTCAAAAAATTTCCTAGAGCACAAACACAATAATACACTTATTTTGACCCAGACATAAATAAAAAGTTGTGTTTAAATGTGCCATTAAATACAGCCTCTTTGCCATGGCTATCTACAGATACCTTTTTTTTTTTGCTTTTTTTCAGCAAAAGCAAAGACTTGGAGTGGTCCCTACTCTTTTTCCTGTACTTTTGTTTTGCTGAAGGCAACACTGTCAGCTAAGGATGTGAAATGGTTACACGTGACAGCCTGAATGTCAATGTCAGAGCGTGGAGCCTGACCTGGACTTGCAAAGGGAGGCTCAT
This sequence comes from Struthidea cinerea, assembly GCA_013397865.1. NCBI lineage: Eukaryota > Metazoa > Chordata > Aves > Passeriformes > Corcoracidae > Struthidea > Struthidea cinerea. Next base: position 563,696 of record VZTI01001986.1, read on the forward strand.
TACAAGCACACTTAGACAGCCTTTCACTCTCTGGTATCACTTCACTCAATTCGTAGTTCAAACCAGAATAAGCAAATACCCCTCCAACAGCCTCCCTTGAGTCGCTCTGCAGGGCTGAAGTGTTAAACTGTGCAGCTCTGTTTTGAGTTTGTTCAGTATTTGTTTAACCTGCAATGCCAGAAACACTATAAATCCCTCATTCGATTTCACATGTCCCTTTTCACTTACTAAACCTTCTAAAGGTCAGAGCAGGCATACTCCTCCCTGAAAGGCTTGCCCTTTCTTACACTGCACATCCAGGGTGGGAGATGGGATGAGATGTGGGAACAGCAAAAGCCATCAGGAAATACAGATTAGAAGAATAGCCAAGACTAACACACCTGCTAAAATATGTGTTCCGGTTATTTTTTCAGTAGCACACCCACTGAAAATACCGAAAACATGTTTGTCATCATCCTTTCGATCTAGGTGTTACAATAGCACTGCATCACAGGAAATCATAGTTAAGACAATTAAACCCAAACTGGCAGGAAATTAGTTAAGCATGATATCTAAAAGATTATTATCTGCAATAATCTGGTTTCAGTAGGTGGATGAAGATGGGCTATCAGTTTTCCAGGAAACTGTACTTACTTTGTGAGTAACAAAGCTCAGTATGGGCACCTCCATTTGGGAAGGATGGTTCTAAACCCTCTTAATCCACATCAGACACCGAATATCAGCTCTTTGTGGGAACAGGAATCCCACAGGAAGCTTCTTTGATGATATTTTTATCTCAGACGAATAAATATTCGGTGTAAATGTTAAATAATACCTGTGGTTTAAAATCCCTAAAGTAAAATTAGGCAATATTTGCTGCAGGGCCTTCTGCAAGCTTCAAGTCCTAGGACCCTTGTAAAACCAACTGAAAAACCTCACTTATTTTCTCTGATAGCTATTGGCTACAAAGTTTGTATCTATTAGAGTAGAACATAATAGAAATATCTACTGTAAGTGAAAAATTAACTCATTTTTAGACTTTAAAACATTTTTTTAAAGTATTTTTTGGATCAGGAAAAAAATTACCACGAATCAAACCTTCCAGATACAAAATCTTCCCAGGACAAAATAAACCAACCATATTTACCAATGGGAATTATACAATCTTTTGTAAGTATGTTTTACATTAGAGTAACTAAGTGGAGAATCAATGCCTTGGATTCTGATATAAACAGTGCTTTAAAGTGAACACTGCTAGGAAATTAGAAGTCAACAAAAGGATTTGCTTAGAAGCTGTTTGTTTTTAGAACAGCTTTCAGAGACAGACAGAAGCCTCATACATAGCAATGGATGAATAGCAAAGTAACATTTTGTTTCTTTAAAAATTACCTTGTCATAGTATTTAGAGATTTATTCCAGATTATTTTGCAATAAATCTAGGAATTCCAATTTGGAAAAAAAAGTAATCTTCAAATGAGATGAAGTATATATGCTCATTTCCAAAACTAGATTTCTGGAACTCTTCCTTAGGACTATCTCATTTTTCACAAGATGTTATTAATATAAAAGTGTTTACTGGGCTAGATATTAGTGTCTTTGTTCCAAAATAATGGACTTCTTAGACATTTTGCTCTGTATAACTTTCTGATGACACACTTTTTATAAACCAGAATCTTTTCTGTCAAGGAAAAGATTTCTGTCACCAGAATCTCAAGTGAAAGAGGAATTAAAAAAAAAAAAAAAAAAGAACACAGAAATCCTTTGTTTGGTGTGGCTACTGTAGGAGAATAAAGAATGGAATAAAATATTTCAATCCCAAAGATTTTCATAGGCTACTTTAGAACACAGTACTTGCAGAACTTCATGGTAACTCGATTGTCTCTGCCATTTCATGTCTGCTTTTTAAACAGAATGGGAGGAAGCCAGCTCTATCCTGGGCCTCATCACAAGAAGCATGACAGGTCAAAGGGAGGTGACTCTGCCACTCTACTCAACTCTGGTGAGACCCCTGGAGTTCTGTGTCTAGTTCTGGGGTCCTCAGCACAGGAAGGATGTTAACCTGTTGGAACAAGTCCAGAGGAAGCCCACAAGTGGATCAGAGGGCTGGAGCACCTCTCTTATGGGGAAAGGATGAGAGAATTTCTATTTTTCAGCCTGGAGAAGAGAAGGTGGGGACAGACTTTTAGCAGGACTTGTTGTGATAGGACAAGGAGTGATGATTTTAAACTAAAGAAGGGTTGATTTAGGTAACATAAAGAAAGAGGTTTTTTTTTCACAATGAAGTGGTGAAACACTGGAACTGGTTGTCCAGAGAGGTGGTGTTGAGGTCCCTGGCAGCATTCAAGGTCAGGCTGGACTGGGATCTGAGCAGCCTGGTCTAGTGGAAGGTGGCCCTGCTTATTGCAGGGGGGTTGGGCTAGATGAACTTCAAAGGTCCCTTCCAACCCAGACTATTGTGTGATTCTATGAAGAGTGGAAAACCTGAATTAGCTTTTATAAACTGAAAAAAAAAGGACACTTTTCTGGCTGGTTTTAGTGTCCCTTTCACCATTTATGCACCAGGTTTTCATCAAAGGTCAAGTTACCCTTAGTTCTTCTGTGATGTTAGACAAGTATCTTTTCACTTCTCAGTCTCAATTTCTCATATGCAAAATGATGGTTAATAGATTTGCCTTTTATATCTATTTAAATTTAGTTTCTGGGACAGAGAATCCACATTTTTGTAAGAATGAAGACTGAAAGGACTCCAACTTGAAAATGCTCCCATAACAGAAATAAAAAGTAGCAGCCTCTAAATGAATGATATTTTAAGATAAATTACTTTTTAATGAAATAACTATCTAATTATGTGGGTATTCAGCATCCTCTTTTGCCTATTATAGATTATCAAAATACATAGAATGCAAAATAAAATTGAAATTAAGGTCACATTAAGAATTAAAGGAAAAACACCAAAATATGCTCCTTCAATATTCAGGTAAATATATTTGAAAAAAAAATAAAGTAGTACTGCAGTGCGTAGGTGCGTACAAAAACATGATGCAGTTGTACAATGAAACAATAAAACAACATAGAACTTCAGAAGAAAAACTACATTTTATTCTCCAAAATAGTTCACAGACTTTTTTTTTCCCTGATATTCAATGCAACTGAATCCTATTTATACTCCTCCAGTACCATCTGTAGTTTTGGAATTGTGCAGGGAAATTGTGAGACAGCTTTGACATCTGCTTGAGCCTGAAAAGTTTCCTGCTCATTCATCCCTGTTAAATAAAGAATGATTCCTTGGACTTCTGAAGAGAAGCCTGTCCCTCAGCAAATTTCTGCTTTACCAACCTGTTTAAACATGCATCCTGAAAATCTGGCAAGAGTACATCACTTGTTAAAATGCCTGCACAAGTGATCAGCAAAGGAAAAGATTTAGGTATGCATGTAAATGGCTATTAGGCTGCAGAGATTTCCCCAGACTTTGTTTTAGAAATTCCTTTGCTGTCATCAGAAGTTGAATTTACTCCCAGCAACTGGGGATGCCCTGTTGTTTTCTATCCCAAATGAATGACTCACAGGAATCTGTTCAGTGTATCTCTACCCAGACACAACCTCATGCACCAGGGCAAAAGGGGGCAAGAGTTAGAGAAGTAGGCGTGTGGGGGGTTGAAATTTCAATTATTCCAGTCATCTGATATAAAACTGTGCAATAAAAGTTAGGTGAAGGAAAAAATAGCTGGCACTAGTTGACAAAAATGACTAAAGCATAGAACTAATCTTGGAATCATTCTAATAATTTCTATTTTGTCTGACTATGGAAAGCGCCGAAGTCAAAATTAACCTGAAGGAAATCGAAGTAGACCCCCAAAATCTGTTCCACCTTTAAAGGAATGAGACACTACCTTACTGCTGCTTTTTATCAATATTGTGTCCAATGACCCTCCTATGTGAGGCAAAATACTTTGGTGCTGTAATTGTAATTATAATTTTGGTCTAGGAAAGAGAGTCAGAAGCTGAAGGATGGGACCGTTTCCATCCCCTCAAGAAAAAAGAAAAAGAACAGAGCAGATCAAGGGAAACCTGGATACTGTGACTATGTTGTCAAAAAAACCTGCTCTGCTGGAGTGACTGTAATATGCAAAGCCTAAGGAGACTGCTACAGTGCAAATGAGCCCTCAGCGCTGCTTAAATTGAAGCTGGAGTTACTGTTTACTCTGGAAATATCCCTGGAACAGAAAGGGACAGTAAAGGCACAAAGCCATTGCAGTCTTTGCACTTCCAGACATGGAAACTCTGTTTCATTCAGCATTACAGCTTAGAATCCCACCCAGGCCTGTTGGAGTGAGGGAATGTAGGGAGAGGAGAAACTGGAAAAGGAATTCATACATGCAATTGGACAAACAGTGACTGATGAGGTGGCTGAATCTAAAGGCAAAAGAGTATTTGATAATGCAGTTTTAAAGTTGAAAATCTTTGCAAGGCCTCTAGTCAACTCTTTAACCCTCAAAATAAATAAATAAATAAATAAATAAATAAATAAATAAATAGATATATAAGACTTCTAAAAACTGCCTTAGATAAGATTTCAGGCGAAAAACAGCACATAGATGCTGTATAGTGGGTTTGATTTTAATGCTCTCAACTAAAGTAGTCATGAAAACACATTTACATATGTTTAGCAATTAATGCCATAAAGTATTCACACTCAGACAATGGTGGGACTGTAATTATGTCTCTCCCAGTCTGTCTGTGTAACTATTTTTACCATATGACCTTTTTTCATATTTTTTTTTCTCAACAATCAAAAGTTATGCTTTTAATAGTTCCAATTACAACTTATGATGCCAAGATTTTCCAATAGTTGAAATCATTATCCAGTACTCTGTTCTAATAAATTTAATTCTTTTTGTTGAGAGTGCTGTACATATGAAGCAAATTATATGAGCTGATGCCTTCTGTTTCTATACTGTTTGATAAAGAGGATTGAAGTAGATCCTCATTTCAGTTTAATTCCCTGTTTTCTACCCCATGCTGCCCATAGTATTGGGTGGTTTACTTAAAATATCATTCTTAGTAAATAGAATTCTCTCAGAACACCAGATTAGAAACGGCTATATATAGGAAGAAGCACACAAAAATCTAACACAATACTTCCTATGTGAAAAGCTGATTGAAAGTTTTTTGATATTTGACATGTATGTTAAGTACAGGCCACGTTGGACTTAGGATTTTTGACAAAAATGAACACGCTACTAAGAAATGTAATGTAATTATTGCATTCCTATCACCTTGTATTGCTATTAATTATTTAGTGTAAAATACCTTATTGGAATGCAGCATTCCTCACTTCAGAGTTATGGTCTAATAGATGGTCTTTAGGGACATGTTTTCTACCAGCATCTAATCCCATTCCTCCTCACTGGAAGGAGCTGCTCCAACATAGGTTTTTGTCAGCTGCAACAGGCATGTGTTATTAAACCTCTTTTCTTTGACTAAAAGGTTTTATTACAATTCTGACTGGATTTAGCTGAGATGGAAAGTAATCAAGCTACTGTAGTAAATTCAAAACTGTGCCTAGCATGGAAGTATTAATATCCACTGTAGCACTGCAGAAACTCTTTTTCTTTATCCTTTAATTCATCCAATTCTTTTTTGGCTTGAGCTGGCGAGAGTTTTCCTGGCTCTTTATGGATCATTTAAGAGGAAATGTTGAATTCTACTGGAGTCTGGAGCCAGAGTATTTTGGCTCTCTGCTCTTGAGCTGTAGGAAAGGAGATTCATTGCCACAGCCTTAGCGTGAGCCCATCTCTTTGGCGTCAAACACCTTCCGTGTGTCACTGCAGGCTGTGCTGCCACCCGCACTCCTCTGAGCCTGGCGGGTGCCCCTCTACTGTGGCAACACTGCTGAGATTAATTAATTTGAAAATACAGTCTGTCTACAAAGATCAGGAGACCACTATTCCTAACATAAGCTCTGAACTGCCAACTCATTTTGCATTTCAAGCTTAGTAGGAGTGTTCTGTGCTCTGTGGCGGCAGCGGAATTAAACATAAAGAGTTGACTACTGCATTGCATCCATGATTGCTACTGCAGTGCTGCTGTAGAAATATATTATGAACATAGAAATAATATACATTTTAAAGGAATCTCACTAAAAATCTGGGATAAAGCATGTTTAGATCAATTTTGAAGGGATAACGTATAATCAATTTCATTGGACATATGACTCTGTTGTCCACCATGTGTTTTTAAATACCTCCCAGAATAATCTTTTCCATAATTTTACTGGGCACTCAGTGAGACTGACAGAGGTTCTCGTTCTTGCCCTTCTTGAAAATTGGACAACGTAAGCCAGCTTCTACTCAACAAAACTCTCAGTATTTCTTTCTACCTATTTTTCTTTTGTCATCTTTCCACATACATTTCATTTTCCCTGAGGCCTTAAACATCTGGCAAGATTCATAAAAGCTTTAATGAGTCAGAAATAAGTCAGAAGACATTTGCAACTTGTAAAAGCATCCTCTAGATTCAAATTGATGGCATCTTTGTAGTCAATCTGCTAACTGGCTTGTATTCAACAAGCCATTTATTAAGAGAGAATTACCCACTGTGGATTTTGTTATCCCAGCAATAACAGGAATGTGCCATTGAGTGTCTAATATTAATTGTCTATCTCTATATATTACATAGATAAATGCAATCAGTTTTTAAACTGTCCTGTTGCATGGATAGAGAGCAGACTAAACTTTCAGCTGATATAAAGTGATGTATTTCCCCTGATTTCTGTGAGGATCTTTGAAAACTGTGATGAAAATTCACAGAAACTTCACTGATTTTAGTGGACTTAATCTGAATTCATGCCAGCTCAACAGATGAGAATATGTTACAGATTTTCTGTCTTTCTCCGGAAACTAAAATTAAGTTAAAAATTAATAACTTACAAATATTTGGAGGCAGGAGACTATTTATAATTTCTCTGAAAAGTAAATGGCATTTTTTTGCCATTTTATGGTCGTGGATGATGATAGAGCTCATGAGGAAATAAATAGATAACCAGAGACCTCAAATCAGAATGCCTGCAACCTTTGCAGTAGGGAGAAGAATGAGGATTCTTCTCAGGTGCTCTGAAGTCTGGAATTTCTTCATGTTTCAGTGCCTAAAAAGTCTTAAATACTTGGAAACATTGTTGGATATAGTTTCCCAGTTTTCCATATGAAAGAAATATAATCTCTTTTTATGGTAGATATATCATTAAAACTTTAAGTACGTGGAGCTACATTGAGGACAATCAACAGGTTGAGGATATTTCAACTGATCTTATATCTCTTATCTCGGTGAATTATGTTCAAAGCAGTAGCAGTGACATATTTTCTGTATTGAACTGGAATGAACTAGAAAAATCTTAGATTGCAGGTGGGTTTTATATGTATAATTATCATGATTTTTTCATATGTAATTACAGTTAGAGATACTCTTCATTGATGAAATGCTCACAATGTAATTTCTACATTACTAATATTGCTGCATTTGTCCATCGGTTTTCTTGTCAGCTATTATTCCGAAAAGTAGATTTTTATAGGTAATTTCTTTGCAGTGATAATTGAAATTAAGTGATAATATCAACATGTATAAGGTAATAGAGATATTAAGATCTGCAGAACTCCTCACAGCAACTGTGTCAAGTCCACATGAAAACCATCAGTTATTTACACCTGAAGAGAAGGAATACTCAAAGATGACTAAATGCAATCTAATGTAGCCTTGTTCACATGCAAAATTGTAACCTTAAATTTAATTTTTCTCCTGAGAATAGTTTTGTTAGGTGTTGAAAAATGAAGTACTGAAAAATCTACTCAAGAAGGGAAATAGAATCATATGCATAGTTCTGATTTCAGCAGGTTGGTAGCTTTTGGCTGCATCTGTCTCCTAATCAATAATTTAAATCAGAAGCTGAAACCACTATTTATCTGAATATTAATAACCCTTTAGTAGCCCTATTTTTTTACATTACTAGTTTTTGACACATTATTAGGTAAGAGCTGTGTGGAGTCTGCCCATTTTTAATGGATAAACCACTGTGGTGGGTGTTTGTGGAACAGGGAAGGTGATGGTGAATTAGGTGTGCATTCCTACAGCTCAGAGGTGTGTGGAGATGTAGACTACCTCCAAGCAAGGAGATTTTTTTATTTTCAGGGAATCACAGAACCATTTATGTTGGAAAATCCTCTGGAGATCATCTAGTCTAACCGTTCTGCTTATTCCTCAGTGTTTTTATGGAGACACAAATTCTGCATTTAAAAATCTGCTCCAACAGTGCTTATTTCCCAGTAATTGGCAGGTGAGAGGTAGAACTAAACTGGAGGGAAAAACTGTGTAACTAACTTGAAACTGAAGCACTGCTGGTTTAGAGGGAGTAGGGAAAAGCAATGTGCATAAATTTTTACTGTACATAGAAGTTACTTTGCAACTTTCCTTAACACTCCTCCTTAGAGCTCAATTTGCTTATTTCTGAAGCAAGTTTTTAAACATTGTTTTTTAAATTTACATATAGTTTTTTCCTCTCCAACAATAAAACATTTTATAAGTTAAGTAAGTTCATGGACTGTATTTATTATCCAATACATGCACACGACATGTTAAATTAAGGCACAGCTCCGCACACAAATTTTACAAACAGTGACCAGCTGATGCACATCCTGTCACATGCAATTGCTTATTCATTTGGAGGAACCTGGAGCCTGTGAGCTTTGATTCATAATTCCCATTTTGATGCTCTAAAATTCTCTTTCCACTCATGCACATTTTTCTGATTTAAAAAGATGATTTCAGAGGTAGGTCACTGTTTTCATGTCCCCCTTGCATGAGTTAAAAAGTTCAGCTGGGACACAAATACTCAAAGTCTTTAAGCATCTGAAGCAAGATGTTGAGAACTCTTAAATTACTGCACTATCAAGATAGATGAAATGGTAAACAACACTTGAGCAATCAAAACTCTGATTTCATGCTTCCTTTTAAAGAATAAAAGGTCCCCAGAAAGTATTTCTGCATTCCCCTTCACTCAGTTTTCCCTTGCAATTCAAAAGCAAATATGACTTGTTTGATATAACAAACTGAGGTGGAGGTGAATGAAAAGATCCACTCTTACATGGCAATCATGGAACATACAACCATGAATTATGCAGTGAACTTAATCTGATCCCGTGCAAGGAGGGGCCTAAAACACTGCAATGTTAATGTCACATGGCCTCTCCTGCTCCAGTATAGTAGAACTGACATAAAACATCTTGGAACAAACTCCTATTAGACATTAACAATTTGCCATGCAGGTTAGATTCTTGTCAGATAAATGCAGAGTTAAAACATCCCATTTACTTGGTACCTTGTTTCCCAGAAAAGGAAGTCAGGAAAAAGCCACAGAAATCCAATCTGTGAAACATTAGGGGAGTCTGAAGAAATTCCTCTTTCCCCCAAGTGTGTTCTCCTATTTTATATGTCTGAAAAGGGGATACATACAATTCACCACAATTGTGGTGAAAGGGTTGAAAATATCTCAGTGAACGGGATTGGGGAACAAGGAAACACAGCACACTCACGTGTAGACTTATAAGTTTATATATACACACACATGCATTTTAAACCTAATGCTTCATATATTTTAGTATTATGAAGCCCATTTCTCTTACTATTATGAAGTCGAACTGAAACACCATCATTAATAGCTCTACCCTTTGCACATCCCCACAGAAAAACTTTTCTTCAGTTTTACCCCAATAAAGGTCCCCTTTCTTCCTTCATAAGGAAGTTTTTATTAATTATCTCCTCTTGTCCCCCATTTCGCACTTGCCCCAAAGTCTGCTTTGCCTTTTCCCTGCAGAGTAAGGTGGCAAGGTATTAACACATAGGCTTAGCATGTTCATAATGTGATAGAAGTCCTTGGTCATGGAAAGGAATGTCATAATATTGGTTTATTCTTGCACTGAATACTCAACAGATGACTGTTTACAGTTGTGGTATACAAGCAAGGAGAGGATGGGACAAAATACAAATGTCCTTCCAAAAGGAGTAAGGGTGAAGACAGTCTCCTCATTGATTGTGTGTTAATTTGTGAGTAATCTCTTTAAAGTTTTATGATATCACTTTATGAAATAGAAGCATGTGGATTTCAGGTTTCTGGGACTGGTCTCCAGGATCCTGGACCCCTTTTTTATGCTGAAGTTTCTTATTTCCTTTCATTTTCACTGGGAATTGAGCACTCTGAAAAACTGAGTCTTCTGATTCTTCAAATTATGTTACAAACTACCCATTACCAAGATGGAGCTTTTTCTATGAGACATACCAAAATGAGTCTTTCTCTAGTACAAACCTACTGAAAAAACCTGCATGTAATCCAAAGAACAAGCTGAAATGTATGATGAAATTTATCTCCTTCAAATCAGACTGTCTTCTCATGTTCTCTTATCCCTTTCTTCCTTCTACTCTGGTTTCTTTTCCCCACTTTACCACCTCTTAAATATGTTCTGTTTTCTTACTGCTGGGAGAATTTAGCATATCATTCTGCCATTTCCCAGATGCTGATGCTATTTGCCATACAGAGGACTTCAGAAGCTATTGAAAGAAACAGAGATACCTACCAGGATGTTGGCCAAACTTTTAAAAAAGTAGGTGGTCACCAAGTTTAAGTTGCCCATTTAAGAAGTTTAAATAAAACAAAACTAATAGATACCTCTGAATTGCATTTAATTTCATTTAACTCATCAGATAAAATTCTTTCATAGCATGTCTACATTGAACTCTCTAAATTTTAAAAATTCAACCACATATTTTTTGTCAGTGATAAAACAATTACTTAATTAAATGGCCCAACAAATAAACTGCTTCATAGAAGAACATGTAAGTACAAAAATTAAGAGAAATGAAGATTTATTATTCTCTGTGGTGATACAATAGTTGTTCCCCTCATACTCTGAATCTGATTAAAGATTGTTACTGTCTCTAAAGAATTGAATTACAACAGATTAAAGATCAGACCTGGTAAGAGAAAATTCAATGTTCACCGAATATTCAAGAATCTTGAATCAATCAACACAATTGAAGACTTAGTTTCAGTATAATCAGGTTTATCATATATACATATACTGGCAAGAACGGCATATTTAATACCAGCAAACCCACTCAAAGTTCTTATAGAAACAGGCCAAAATTGAAACTGAACTTCCTTGCACTGTTAAATCACAATCCAAATGAAGCCTCATATTCAGTTAGGATACCTTCTTATCCAATCCTTATGTATAACTGTAAATTCTCATTGTTTTTAAGATGAAGGGATTTAACTTTTTACTTCTATTTTATATTTTTTATGCATCAGTTTTGAATTCCATGTCATCATCATGTATCATTCTATTTCACATACCAACAAATACAAATTTGGAACAGGTTTTGTTTCCCTTAGCTGTCTAGACCATTGCTGAAGGAAAAGCTGACAAGAACAATTGAGTTTCCATGTTCTGTGCTAGCTTGAAATAAATCTGGTTTGGAAAATTGAATGTGAATAACCACGTATGTCAAGTAGTCTACAAGTTAGCAGACATTTTGTGAAAAATGTAAACATAGAGAAGTGTTCTTGTATAAACCAGAGATGTTGATGCCAGACCACTTTTTTTCTCACTGAAAGAGAAAACAAAAGTGTTATTATGCAGGCAAAAGAAATAAAGTTAATTTACAGAGGTTCTTCTAACACTTCATCCAACTGACTACATGGCTTCTGTAGCTTTTGTAGAAAATGAATTATTATGAGGGGCTTGATCAGTACACTGGGTAAAAATTGATCCACAACTGAGATGTCACTGTGAACTCAATATTAGATCAGAAAAACATTCTGGAAGAACTGCAAAGAGATCATGGAGAAACAACAACTCTTAGAGAACCAATCCTCTACTAGCTTTTTATTTTCTGTTGTAGGACAACTGTCCTTTCTCCAGTGATTTTCATCTAGTCCAAATTTAGAATCTTAATCTTTGAACAGTTCAAGAACTGAGCACTGTTTCAGTAAGCCCACTTTCAGTAAATTTTGAGAGAAAGTGTACAAAGCAGGATATGAAAAGAAGAAACGTAATAAAATGACTAATAAGAAGAAAGAGTTAATCACTAAGCTGTCCATTTATGCTATGGCACAAGATCAAAGGAACTTAACATGCTTGACAAGTTTATCTATCTTGGTAGCATTCTCTCCAAACCAGCAGCAAATGATGGTGAAATATTTCTCTGCATTTCTGAAGAGAGTTCATCCTTTGGTCATTTGCAAACTTATGTTTGCAGTTTGCTGTGGAGGCAAGTGCTCTAATTACCACTCTTCTGTAGTTAGGCCAGTCTGCACTTTTGTCAGTCCTGTCCATGCACAAATGTTGTGTGTTGGGTGTGACTCCTGTGACTCTATAAAAGCAGATATTCTATTTGCAAGCATCACCTCTGTATTGCCCTCAAAACTGTCTCATTTGCAGTGGGCTAGGTAGAAAGCCAGGATGGAAAACCTGAGGATGCTTGCACAGATTTTTTATGGCCAATATGAGTATAGCAAAAGCACACTTTTAGGCCAAAAAAAGCATTTTTTGAATACCCTGAAATCTTTCTGTAAAGCTTCACCAAACTCTACCAGTAACTGGGACAAAAGGAATTTCAGGTAAAAAAAATCAAGAGGTAAAATGCTACCATAGAGTTTGTGATAAAGTGAGAAATCAAACCAGAGACAGAAGAAAAGTGAAAAGAATAAAATTCTGTCTTCCAAACAGCCCAGATTCAGACACCTTCTGGCTTGTAACAATGTATGTTCCTCACAAGTTCTATGAAAAATAAAGTAAATGTATAAACCTGAAAAACTGTGGTCACTGACTGTGATGGTCATCTGTGTACTAATGGACAAGCAAGTAATTCCATTCTGACTACACCATTATATTTTCATTCTTTTTAGGACATAAAATAGAACAACAAATAATGTGATCACAAATTTTATTTTTTCTACATAACAGAAGTGGGAGGATGACATTAAGTTAGGTGCTAAGACTACTAATTAATTCATATACCACATTACACTGCTAATTAGAGTACTCTTATTTTTTTTTTTTTCCTACAGTTCACTCTTCTATGAAATCTATCACAAAACCATCTTTAGAGTTAGGTTTTTTACTGGGTTTTATTTACAACTGTATTTTTTACTATCCTTGTAGCACAAACGCAGTTTCAGCGCTATGATCCTTTTACCACTCTTCCGGCAGGCCATACCTATTTTATCCCCTCTGCCCAGACATGCCAGCTGTGCCAGCTGCCTGCAATTTTAATGTGAGCTGTCAGAAATGGGGACCTTGGCCATTAATTATTTTGTGAGGAGTCTCATTGTCGATCCATAAGAAGACCAAGTATTTTTGTGTGCTCAGCGTCTCCAGGGAGCACACACAGACCACTTTTCCAGAGCAGCTGGATGTAAGGCAGCTCCAAACACACGCAATTCCAAATCACCTGCTCCACTTCTTTCTCCCATTAAGAATTCTGTATCCACTTGGTGCAACCTCTGGGATACACAGTAAAAACAGCCCAGGGTTTCATATGGAACAGGGATAGTCCATATTGACATGTTTTAGATTTTTCTTTCCCTCAGCCTAGAAGGCACGCAGGTCTACAATTAGGTCTGTGTTGTTCCAAGGTGCAGACATGTAATTGGTTTTGAGTGTGGCTTGTTTGAATAAGTAATGACTCTGGGAGGAGAGCTTTGGGCTCTGTTGAACAAACAGCTGCAAAAAGCTACTCAACTCCATTACAATCAAGAACGTGAACTGTCAGAATGCACTAAAACTCAGTGAGGATACAGAGGACTATTTGTTCATACAACACACTGGTCTAGGCAGTGAATTCACAGAGAGAGTGACTATAAATGCTTTTTTCCTTGTATCACCCAAAAAGGTTTTTTCCCAGTAATTGCTATTTCCATTGGTATTCTTGCTTGCAGGTGTGCTATATATCAAAATACGAGGAAAACGGGAGTTAGGATTACTGTCCATTCCTCCTTTTTTACTAAATGAATTCCTTGACTAGGTTTTCTGAATTTTTATCCTTAATTATAACATTTATTTCTGCTGCAGTAGAAATCTTGTATTTCTTGCAATAGTCCTCAGAAATCCTGTTTAAAAGTCTCCTATTTAGAGTCTCATTAAAATGAACAAAAATAAACTGTAGTCTCTCATCAAAATGAACAAAAATAAACCATAGTTTCTGAGATCTCTAAACAGGGAGTCAGATACCAAGTAACAGGTGAGCAAACAGCCAAAAGGAGGAAGGAAGTGGGAGGACAGCGAGTTATCGGCACAGGTGTTGCTTCATAAATTGTCACAGACATAATAAGGAGATGGAATCAAGCAAGTACTATCTTCTGGCTTGTGTTTCAGAACAACAATTTAAAAAATGAATAAATCTCTTCTCCAGGATGGTCAATGATAATGTTTGGTTAATGAGCATTCTTTTCCTCCTGACCTGTATTACCCCCTTCTCTATTGCACAAGTGAAAACAGTGATTTCCAGGCCATAAATTTCATGTATTGGTAGCTATTTTCTGCTTCATTTTCTATGGTTAGCTGAGAAATTAATGTTAAATTTTATTTTAAAAATTATGATTTTCATATCTGCTTACCTTTAGAATAAAAATAATTTTTTAAAAATTATTGGGATGGGTTAGAATGAATCAAAATTATAGTTTCCTGCAAAGTAGCAAAAGGTTGACACCTGAATCACATATATGGGACAGAAAGTCCCATCCACATCCTCGCTGGGCAAACAGGACACTCTTTCTAGGGAAGTGGTTTAAATGCTGGACTATAGAAAGAATACATATGGTTTTTCTATACTGTTGAAGGAGTCCTCTTTTGCTTCTTTCCAATGAAACTGTCATCAAAAAGTCACAAATCTCTTCTAAACACACTACTACTACTACTACTACTACTACTATTACTACTACTACTACTACTAAATGCTTTACTATCTACTCTCTGGTTTTACTAAGTATATATGTTACACACACTAAATTTTTTTATACTCAAAAATTCTCTTATAATACTGTCGATCAGGGATTGACTAGCTTATCTTTTACATTTCACTGAATACTAGCAGTTATTTTGATACTCTGTTTTTAGAAATGTAAAAGAAAATCTTGATAGTGTCTAGTCTTCAAGAGATTACACTGTTGGATAGATGGGATTCAAGAGAATTTACATGCTCTGTTTAACTTTTATTTATAAACTTTATTACAAACCAGTTCAGATGAATTCCAAATGAAAAGCCTGTGAAAATATGACTGAATTAAAAAACTGTTTTTCTCAGGTCAGGAATTTCCCCTAGATGTTTTTAAAGGATGACAGTCTCATGATCCATGTTCCTCTGATTTTTTTTAATTGCATAGTATTTGCTTGATCATTCAGGTCTAAATTTTTAATCTTCACAATAAGAAAACAGAATAAAATGTTTAGGGGGTCTCTTCCTTTGTAAGCAGAAATGTTAACTTTGGCTGTGGTTCCCTCTGTGAGTAAAGAGATATATTTACAGGAACAGCATGGAAAACACAGAAAGAAGTGGTAATTCAATTATTTTTGATACATTGGCATAAAATACACTTTGCAAATGACTGTGTGAGTATATTCTCATTTCTTCCAGTACTGTTTGTTCCAGTCCTGTGCCATAGGTTTACAGCAGTACTAACAAGCTGGCCTGATCAATAGCCTCTGTGCCTTTCTGGACAGTGGCATCAATTATTGTGCTGTTCCCCAGCGAAAAACAACTGCTGATATAATGATTTATTAAGCAGCGTGGCTGCCCTGGAAAAAGACAAAAGGCCTTATTCTTCTCTCATTTTCCCATACATGAAACCAGAAGAATTCCGCTGACTTCAAAGCAGCTACTCCTGCTTCACTGAAGAATGAGGCAGATCTGAATCAGGTTTGAGTCCTGTATGCTGACAGGTTAGAGGAAAGTGTATCCATTACACAGTTAGTGTGCAGAGCAGAGCAGATCTGACTACTCGCGAGCTCCTCGCAGGGAGAAGCTGTTTATTAAAGGAAGGGAGATGTCAAAAACTGAGCAGAATGAGAATATCAATAATATTTCTTCATTAATCATCTAGAAGGCCAGACACCATTGTCATCCTTAAAATCAACCACGAACAGCTAAACTGGATTACCCAGGGGGAAACAGTAACTTAATCGGGAGCAATGAGTGCCTATGAGGCAGGGGTTTCCTTAGGCTTCTGTTTTTATATTGTGACAAATGATCTATGCAAATCAAAATGACAAAACTAAAACTGACAGGTGAGAAAGAATTTTTAATTTAAGAGTTAAAAAATCTGTAGGTTTTCCACTCACTCTAATGCCAAGGCTGGGAATAGGAACTCCCTAACTCTGGTCCAGCACTTTTTTCACTAAGTAATACAGTCTCTCTCACAATGCACTTAATTCAGCTCCAAAAAGGGAGGATAAATTACAGTCTTATCTAAAAAGCAGCAACAGAAAGGCAATTAAGATTAGAATTTCAGTTTCCACATTTTAACAGGCTCAAACAAAACTGAACTGATCTGAGTTAATGAGGAATATAGTTCACTGGGAAAGAAGGGATGAAATACTTTGAAGTTTTGGGCAGACTTATTTTCCCTGCTTTGGTTTCTTAAACAATATTAATCAATGAAAGTTAAGTAATTTGATTTCCAAATAAGATACACTTCTAAAACTACACATTGTTGGTAAATTTTTGTATATGTTTTCCTTGTATATGTAAACTACTGGCATTGTGAAAGCTGGAAGGAAGGTATAGAAGCCACAATTATGGGGCAAAAGTCTTTCAGGGTTTTGCATACAGCTTTTGCCTTTGGATGAAGTATACTCATAGGATGAGATACACAAACTGATAATAATCTGGCTGCCTAGAGTATGTCTGCGTTATGCACGTTTCTGCGTGTCACAAGATCTCAATTTCCTTTAGTGTCCTACTCTTGCATGATTATTTAATTGCATTTACTAATACCTAATATTGCTATAGCTTCAAAATTTGGTTTTTTGTAACTTTCATTTGGATTAAAAGTTTTCCATTTCAATTTATGTCTTCATGGAATTTTTTTATAGGTACTTCAATACTATGGAAAATCAACTACTACAGAATATGTACAAAGTAATTTCAATAATGAAGTGTGGTCATGACAAAGATTGTGTGATCCCTGGCATCTAAAAGCACTTCTGTGCTTCAGTGTACTGGTACCCTCCTTACATCCTTTTGCAAAGTTTGAGTCGATTTGGTTCCTGAAAGGCTTCATTAATTCTTTTTGAAAAAATGCAGAACTATCTAATGTAATCAAACCACTATCAAAAACGGTAATCATGACACAGGTAAAACTGTGAAAAAAACAGGAACCAATAATTAGTTTTGTGCTAAAAATACCTTGAAAAGTAGTTTTATTGAATATTTACAGAGGGAAAACACACCCCACATGACACTGCTATACCAACTGTGTTCAGGACAGAGGGTTAAAATCAAGCAGTTGGAAGAGAGGTTGTGAAGACTAAAGTCTTCAGTCAAGGCAACATTTACAGGACCACAGAAAAGCAGGTGGACAATCTAACAGCTTGCTGATGGAAAACTGAATTTTACTACAAAATATCTAGGGACTAAGAAATTGGTCAGTCCACGTGTAGTGAGAATGTCTTTATTAAGATCTAGGGTAAGCTGGGTTAAAAGGAAATGGGTCAGATAAACTGATTTTCCAGAGACTTTATCTACTGAGGGATAAAATTCTGCAGGTACGTGTTTTATCCAATATGTATCTTAATGTTTTAAAACAGCGTTTATACAATGTCTGTGTTTGGTCTTTAGGAATCCCATGCCTTGGAATATTGAAAAAAAACAGCATTCAATTTTCCTGGAATTGCATTATTTCACATTAATAAGGAAGAGAAGCAGGCAGAAACAGTCATCTGGGCACAGATTAAATTGCATTTTTATGAATACAGTTGGTACTGACAATCAAATGAAAAGAAGCATATGCAGGAATGTTTCAGTCCCATATCTGATTAGAGAAAGAAATAAAAATCTATCTAGTATATGCTGTGCAAGCACACACAACCCTTCTCTCTCTGACTTGAACGATATGTCTACACTCTGGTCTCACACATCCCAAGTACATATGCTGACCCATGACTCATTGGCATAATTCTATTTCTGTCTTCAAAACTAGATGAATAATTATTGTTTGGTTAATCAAGGATAATCTTTTAAACATGGAAAGTAGTTATGATTGTTTATTACTGTTAGTTTAAATTTAAAGTCCCCTATGAAAAGCAGGCCTTCAACATGTTAGCCAGGACACAAATACACCATGGGATTCTGCTTGAAGGAGTGGATAATTTACATGAAGAGGAAAAAAATAGAATTGAAGAGTAAACATCAGTCTGAGAGGAAAATTTCTGGTAGTTCTTCACTTCTTGTGATATTATATTATTGGGTCCTACAAACTGAAGAAAAGATTTGACATGGTGCAAATTCAAATAAAATGTAAGTGCAAGCTTCCAGCCAGCTATTTGGTGTGACTCACAGCCCAAGTTATTAACACTGAATGTATGAGAACACAGGTGGAAGTAGGAGCTAAAAGGCCAATGAGCACTCTGAACTTTCCCAGCATATTGCAATTACAAAACCACATGTGTTAAAGACTGTGACTGTGCAAAAACACACAAAAAAATAAAACCCACAAAGCAAAATAAACCAGTGCACTTAAATGATTTTTAATTGGTGGTCTGTAATTTCACTGGATTCCAATGACAAACAGGTCAAGAGAGTGTTTCAGGTTTGATTTGAGCACAGAAAACCTTTGCTGACTACTGAAATTAGCAGCGAAAGTATTGAGTAAAAGCTGTTAAACATGAATTTTATAATGACAATATTCCACTGAAATATTGCAGCAAATTGCATTTATTAGCATGTCTCCCTGTAGATTCAGGTCATTACTGGAGAATTCCATATGTTAGTGAAAGAAAAGGTTGTAATAACAATGTAAAAATGACAAATATTCAAAGAATGATGATGAAGCAATAAAACCCAACAGTTTTATGCCAGCAGAAGACATAATGGAAGAAACTTATGTGTTATATCTTAGGTATCTAAAAATTAAATGCTGAAGTGTGTGAGCTAGGGATCCTAAGTCCCTTTCACAGTCAGTGGAGATAAAAGACTGACTCCAAAGAGAAGTTCATCCAATCCCAAGATAAATGTGTAGATCAGGTCAGAATAATCAAATTCTGTCTGTTGTGTATCTCTTCTTTGACTTTAATGGGACTGTAGGAGGATTAACTCAGATTTACACAAATTTATGCTGTAGAAAGCACTAGATAACACTGTGCTAGAGTTTTATGGCCTGTTTTTGCATTATCTTTACCTACATATTAGGTCTACTTGCTAAATATATGTGAGAGGTCTCATTCCTCTTCTGTAGGAAGTGAGGATTGAGTTGTTCCTCCATTCACTGAGGGAAAGTTGTGCAAGTCCATTGGGTCTGAGCACTGATATCTGTGACAGTGAAGCACAGAACATCAATATAATCTTTACCTACTATCACACATCAGCATAAAGGCCCAAGATCACAGAAGAAGTAAAAAGGACATTGCAAAAGGACATGAATTTTTCTTGACCACTCACCCAAGACCAAACTGCCCAATTAAAACAGAAGAGATTCATTTGGATAACTATATCAAAACTGCTCTTTAATGTACGTAGGCTTTCTCTTACCAGCAATAAACCAGAGGAAATCAAACAAGATTTGAAAATCAGAGCAGATTAAGCAGTTTAGCAGAAATTATCATGCCCCTGGGCACAGAACACAAGTTGCTGTCTCACTGGCCTTTTGCAATTTGACTTCCTCTGGCAGAAATAATCTCACATGAAATTCACATAAAGTATTCTGAAAATCTAAATTGTAACACCATTATAAGCATGAGTTCCTCTTTTTTTAGTGTCACCCATCTATCTTATTTCTTATTTGGTAACACTACCAAATGAAGGTGCATTTTCAACAGCAAAATCCAGGAGGTTTTTTCATTTATGTCTTTTACTGTCTTACTTGCACTGATTTAAATAGAATTGTCCCTGACTTGTTTCTCAGTTTAAATAAGATCTCTGTGAGTCTCATTGTTCTACAAAAATGCAGTGTTAAACACACAAGTCACTGGGCTAAAAACAATTAATGACAAGATCTGTGTGGAAGAGGGAATTACAGTCTTCAAGAATAAAGATTTATACAGGCAACAAGAACATTGTTCCAGCTATGAAAGATAAATGCAAAATGCTTTTCAGGGTCTTACATAGCATTTGGAATCTAACCTAAGAATGAACTTCTATCTCTACCCCGAAACTTTTATTTTTTTCATCAACCACTTTCTGGCAAGTTTAGGAGATGTCTCCTTTTTAATCCATGAGTGATCAGATTTCTTTCTGAGGGCGTAAATGCTTTATTTCACTAAGGATGTGTGCTATTTATAAACTGGAAAGGACTGATGCCACATAGATATTTCCTGACACATTTCCCTCCTCCACTTTCTCTTCAATGGAAAGTAAGCCTCTGCCTTTTATTAAGTCCTTAAAAAATGAAATTAAAGCATAGGCTTAGAGATAAAATAAAATGTAGCACTCAGAAACTGAGCCTGCACAGCACAGTCAGAAAATTAATTGAGTAAACAGTAATGGGAGAGAGGAAGAAGAAAAACAGGATCCAACAGGAGCGCCTTCTCTGGTGCTGTGTGGCCAGGATCATGCAGGATGCTCTGTGGTACCTGAAGTCCCAACATCAAACAGTGGAACAGTTTGTTCCCAGCTGGCAAAACTGTGGAAGTTGCAGTCACAAGCTAAATGGAATTTAAACTCTGCAGAGCAGCTGCAGCAGTTGATGAAAAGACTTTTGAACACCAGCTTGCTTTATGCATTATATGTTCCTCTCCCCAATTTCATAGCTAAACTAGTCCTTACAATCCCAAAGTATTGAAAGGAAAGGGAAAGGGAAAGGGAAAGGGGAAGGGAAAGGGGAAGGGAAAGGGAAAGGGAAAGGGGAAGGGAAAGGGAAAGGGAAAGGGAAAGGGAAAGGGAAAGGAGGAACAACACCTTCTGTTTGCTGCCACTAATATCTTCCCATGTCCTACTGTTTCATTATTGCTGTCTCTTAGACTATATAATCGTTCAATCTTTGAGAAAAGGACTCTCTCTTACGTGCTTGAAAAATATTACCTTGGGGCTCTTAAACACCAGAAGCACTGGACATAACAACAAAAGGAGATATTTTTCAAAATCTGAATCTCAGTGCATTGTGCAGAAAGAGTGTGAAGAGTAACAGTGGATGAAGGTATAAAATTTGGAGAGGAAAAAAGGGGAGGGGGAAAAAAAGGCATTGTTTGACTGATCTTAGACAGTTTGTATCTTTTGAGGCTCTGGGTTTTGAAGAACACAATGCAGAAAAGAAGATGAATATACAGTCAATGTTATAACTCAATGCTGAAGGCAAGAAATCAGGAGTAATTTTTCTGCATCAATTCTATTCAATACTAAAGGCTCAGTCCCGAAGTGTGCAAGGAGAGGGCTGAGATTCTGTGTCTCCTGATCAAAATTTCATTGACTTCCTTTTTTTGGAGTAACATTCCTCCTTCAGTCAGTTCAGCTGTGTCTGTGAACAATCTACATTTTCCTGATTTTTTTTATCCAGAAGGGGAGAGATTATAATATTGCTTGTGTGACTTTAAAATCATACTCTGTCCTGTCACAACTTCTGAACAAAGTGTTAAGCACTGGCACTATTGCTAGGAAGAGATCAGAAGGTGTGATCTCATTTATATGAAGCTTTACAGCAATAGATGTGACGCCTGACACTTTTCTGTAGCAGTAAATATTCCTGCAGCTGACAAGAGTACAGCTGTTTTGAAAAGGATAGAACTGCTGGTTTAAACAGTTAAATGCTGCCTGACTGCTTAGTTTTTAAACTGTATACGATCCTTTCTTGCAGATATAAGCACAAAAGGGCATATACTTGCCTGATGTTTGAAAAAAAATCAATGTTTTATAGGATATCTGTTGCCAAAGCCTGCAGAAATCTCATGTATCACTACGGAAAGGTAAGAATCACAAACTGTTTCTAGAGCAATAAAAGGTTTATTTTATGTTCCATTCTCTCTAATAATGGCTGCTATTACTTCAAATCTCTGTTGGCAATAAAAAGGGGCACAAAATAATCTCCATCAAATAAGCAAGTCCAGCACACAGCTTTTTACATCAAATGTGCCTGTTTAAAAAAAGATTGCAACTACCTTCCAATGATGGCAAAAAGTTGCAGGAACACTGGATGTAGATCAGAGCTGAGAGTAAGAAAATAATAGACTTGTAAAAGTCAGTATATGCACATAGAATTGGCATTCTACAAAAACCAGAAATATATATAAAGATATCCCTATGAAACATTTTTTGTTTAAATGGCACCTTTGTGAATCAAATTTGTTGCAGGATCTGCTCTCAACAGCAGAGTATCAGAAAAAGAGAGGACCCTTTTTGAAACAGACTCCACAAAATAAATACCCACAAACTAGATTTGTTTCAGAAAAGGATAGGAACTTGAAAACATTCTTTTTTCCTTTGCTGAGTGCATTTACACTGCAGAAAAAAAGGAAGACATTTAAGTAAATTGTGAGCAATTTCTGTCAGCAGAATTAATTTTTTGCAAGTTTTTATCTCATTCTTTTCTTCCTGAATTTCATTTAAAAGCAAAGAATAGAAAGAAAAATTGTACATATAGAAATGTGGCATGAGGGGGAAACTAAACATGGAAAATTTTGATATTGTTTTTCTCTTTCAAATTCAACCCCACCTGAAAGGGAAGAGCAAGGAACCTAGGCTCATTCTTTCAAATGAAATATTTTTAGAAAACAATATGGGATTACACAAAATTACAGCAAATTTTACTCTATGCTGGTGTCTCAATTACATACGGTATTTATATATAAATATATATATATGCATATATATGTATATATGCATTTTTAGGAAATTTAATATAACTTTGGAAAATTATGCTGTCTGCTTAATTTCTGGATGTATCATTTATTAGTCTAAATACACTACTATGACTTTTCTTAAATTGAAACATACTAACATCTCTTTTAGTGATGGTATTTCAACTTTATACCTCCTTTATATCTAAATCACCATTAAGACTTGAAGACTTTAACATACCTACAACAGCCTGAACTTTACAAGCTGGTTCTCAATTTAACAATGTGTAAATGAGTTTGAGTTCTGACTAACCAATGGACAGGTTAATAAGAGAAAAGCAGAGAATATTTATTCCATGTGTTCCCTCCACTAGTTCCATGAAAACATATTTATACCCGGGCATGTTTTTTAAAAGCCAAAGGTTCCTCTATAGTTACCTGGATCTGAGTTGCAGCTGTATCCACCTGACTCATATTTCTTTGCAACAAAATTTAGAGTACCTTTATTTCTGAAGATATTTTACCCATATCAGCCAAAATCTAGTAGAGTATATGACACCTTCAGAAAAAAATATTACATTGTATTTACATGTCTGTCTTCTCCTTAATTAAATTATTCCCTGGGTTTGAATGGAATCACTGAAGTATTAGTGATGAAAACCAGAGCTGGGTTTGTTACTCCTCACAAGATCTACCAGATCTACCAAGATCTTCCCCACTCTCCAGAGCACAGTAATGTTGAGGTAGTATCATTGTGTTCTTCAATTTCTTGTGCAGATAAAATGTAGGCTTCTTCCTTAGGTCACACTTACCCTACCTGCCAATCTTGCCTCTAATGTTCAAGGATCTTTTCCAGAGGACAATTGATATATAGGGTCTTTATTAACTCCATGAATCTTTATATGGAAATCATACAGAAAGAGCTTTGTGAAGCTTTCATTTCATTATGCATGAAATTATTACTTTACACCTTTATACATGTTCAGCTTACAAAAATCCCTTCTATTTCCACATCCTTTGACTGTGTGAAGTATTTGTATATTACAAATGCCTTCTGAACAGGGTTTTGAACACAAGGCTGGAATCAGTGCTGGCCATTAAGCATATTGTGGCAATGCAAAAAATATCCATAAAGAATCTTTCTCATGAATATATCATGATCATATGTCATTTAGCTAAAGAACAGTGTACAGTTAAACATACAGATGTTACCCATAAAAGTAGGTCAGTGGGCCAGAGTCAGACCTTAGATTCATGGCAACAATCACACTCCGCTGACAGGGACAAACTGTACTAATTTACAAGACCAAGTTACTTTCTATTTTAAATTATATTTATGAGAGAATTTCAGTGACAACGCTGAATAGTTATGGATGTGGACCACCGTGATTTCAACAAAGAATTCAAATTCTGTTGAAAAGTGAAAATTTTATAAATTTTTTCCTTGTATCAGAAGTAAAATTCTCGATATAAAAGTAGTGTTAAGAGAGTTTAATTAATATCAGTGTAAAAAAAAAAAAGAAGACAAAAGTTTAGTGATGGAGAATGGAACGAAATAAAAGGACTTTGTTAAGTGAATGAAATACAGCATATACCTGAGTTCTGGTCAATCAGTTGACTAAATTTGAAATTCTGGCTGTATTTCTGGTTTGATTACAGCTACAACACTTTCATATGAACAGGAAGAATGTCCAGATTCAAGTAAAAACCCCAACTTAATTTCATTTGTTGGAAAAAATGAAGATTTCTTTATGAATCTGTTCATGTTTTTGTTTGATCACAAATTAGTACTGATTAGCTTTCACGTTATGATCAATGCTACTTGCTATTCTTATTCTTTTTACAAGAATGAAGCAAAACCAAAACAGCATTTTTGTTCTTCTTGTGTGTCATGTTTAAAATTAATTCATTAGCAGCTGTCAGCCCCCAAGGAAGAGTGTCAACACTGATGAGGACAACATCTAAAGGTTTCATCTTACCTTCATTTATCTCTTGTCCCCAGAAGGTATGAATCCATAAAAAAAAAAAAAAAAGAAACTCCAAAGTAATGACTGCTTTTGTCTTTTGTTTAAATGTGTTTAGAAAGTAGCTGTTCAGGCATGAATGCTGGCTCCAAATGTCAATGACACCTGTTTTGTTAAACAAAAAAGACCAAGGAGAGAAAGAGTTACAAGGCTGAACTTTACCATGGGTCTCTATGCTACTGTTCCCATGAAATATTACTTCCCAACAGAAATGCTGATCTGATTTATTACATCTGCAATAAAATGTGCATTCCTTAGTTACAGAATATTGCAGGAAAAATGCTATGTTTTTACAAATTTTAGCACAAAATGTAGCAAGGCAGATATCTGAGGGAAATGTTTATGTAAGGTGGTTGAAACCATGAAATAGTTACTATGGTTATAGATTTTCGCTGTAATTTTCAGTCACTAACATATGCACATGATAAAACTAGAACTGCTGAAAGGCCAGTACAAAGGCCCAGAATATATTCCTGGATTTACCTAGCAAGTTAGGCATTAAGCCTTTGAACACAGAAATGACTTAGACTTGGACACCTGGTCCATGGATAATCAGACAGATGCCTAAGTGTTCTAAACATTAAATTGAGACAATTATACGCTTTAAGAAGACATTTAATGCTTTTAGAACATGTTACACCCTTTCCCCTTACTGGAAAGAGTGACCTTGCAGAAAATATATAAACATATGTAGAGAGGAAACTTGGAGGAGGATTTTCGGAAATCACATTGTAACATTTATATATTTGCATTTTAGATGGCCTACAATTCTGCTCAAGTGAAATTTAGACTCTGAAGCATCTCAATTGTCTAGAATTTAGTATCAGATGATTGCTTGTTCTTTTTATAGTACTTCCATTGATTTTAAAATAATATTTAACAGAAGCGGCATTCATTTGCTGGACTGAGACAGGAATTTCACCTTCACTCAGAGTTATTGCTGATGTTCTTACAGAGTTTTACATTATTAAATTGCTACTTCAACGTAATAGACAGAATAGTTTCCACTAACTCCAGTGGAAAATTTAATACATTTCTTATGACAGAATTCAACAGTTAATGGAGAATTCTGTCCTTGCAGACAAAGTCAAGCGCTTCACATTTAGGTAAAACCTATTTTGCATTCAACACCTATTTTAGCTAAAAATTCAGGGCTTGTTGCATGCATGTATGCATGCAGTATTATATATTGCATTTGTTTTATATATGTATGTATAGTACTCCTGTTAAAAAGATTTTGACAAAATGTGCTGATGTTAAAGATCTCCCCACTCGATTTTTTGTTCAGATGGGACTCAGTGTTCCCTCTGCTGGAGTTGTCAATTTTGACAACACCCAGTGCAGAGCACGAAAATGCAGCCTCCTCTCTTCCTCTGTCAGTGTTGGTTCCAGAGAAGCAGGAATATTTGAGTTCATGTGTTGAGGCTACAGAACTTTCCAGACTCACTGTTCTTGTCCACAGAAAATAGATAAAATTTACTGAAATGACACATATAAAACATCTTGAAACTCAGTTGAGAAAAAAAGGTTAGTGGAAAAATAAGGTAGAAATTAGCAAATTATTAGCTGAAGTGTTTCATAAACATGTTGAACAAATAATTTGTTTCTAAAAGACCAACTTTCTTCTATATTTTTTTTTTACCACTTCAGTTTTCAAAGTACTGCAGTGTAAAACTTTTTAATGAGTTCTAATTTAATGAGTAACATTTCAATGCAATGAACAATGCTGCAGTCAAGATACAATTGCAGGCTTAAGTGTCACATTTTCTGCTAAAAATAGTAATTATAATGTTTCTTTGCTGGTGCTGTAATAATACATCTTTGCTTATGTTTCAGAAGGTGTAATTTTAGAATGTAATTTTAAAATGCTACTGTTCTTTACTTCCAAACCCAAGTAACTATGGTTATGAGTATATACTTCCATTGAAAGCACTTGCAGAACTCTTAGAGCTTCAAAGGGCAGCATTTCTATGGATTATACTAATGCCATATGTGTTGCCTTTGTTTTCTGTTTGAAACTGAACATGATATTAATAAAATAAAAACAGAATTCTTTGGGCTGTATGAAAATTAAGGTCATTGAAGAAAGGATAATTCTTTGAACTAGCTTTATTTTATACAAGCAAGAATTTGCTGTATATTCGTGTTTATATTCTGAATTATTCATGAAGTTTGAGGAGAAGCATTTATCAATCATAATCTAACTGGCCTCACTACATTGCTAATGTCACTTGGACTGTCATGGAAGAAAGTATTACTCTGCGTGAACACAAATGAGAGAATGAGACAACCTACATCCAGACATAAATTCTCCAAGAAAGAAAAAGGACCCTTTACATAAATGGAAGTTATTTAGCTGATTACTGTAAAAAAAACTTTCCAAAAGGTTACTGGCCAAGGCATTCTTTGATGTAATTTCTTCTTGTGCTTAAAACAATGGTGATCCCTGTAACTGATTAGTAAGAAATACAGACAAATGCACCTTGTTATGTAAAAGAGCCCTTCGTTTGCCTGCTGTAATCCTACTTATGCATCTGTATGTAATTACAGAAGTGGCACCTAACTTTGAACTTTGAATCCCATGAGAAGCACTGGTTCTCCAAGGTGCCAAACAAAAATAAGGATGTCAAACACATGTTGGCACAAATACACCCTTTCTTCTCTCTGTGGATCAAAACTATCCGTTTTGCTAGTGGCATGTGGAGACAAGGAAAAAAATGCATTTTTTTAAGCCAATTTTATAATATTATGGCTCCAGTTTCTTCAGCAATATGTAATTCTACCTAACTCCACTCTTTTCCTTTTAAAATCTACAGATTGCATACTTAAATTTAAATTCATCCAAAAAAAATCATATCCTGTATATTTATTAAGTTAAAGCAGACACCATTTCAATATCTCTTACAAAAGTTTAATCTTGAAGGGGGAGACAGTGGAAAATGGGAGTGATTTTTCACCTTTATTTTAATCCTTATTTATAATGTCTTATCCATTTATTTAGTTCCGCAAATGTAAATCTGTCTTTCTTGTCTGCTAATTTAAAGATATCTCTGTCACCAGAGTGGTATCATTTTCAAGTGGATTTGGAAACTGTCCATTCTGTTTTGCTGACGGTGTTGTATGCCAAGTGTACAGGCCCATGGTTACTGAACAAATTAATCTTAATCTGTCTACAGAATTTTTTATTGTCCAGTACTCTCTAGAGGAAAAGGAAGATTAAATAAATCTCCCTTCTAGATAGGAGTGTAAAACTTGCACAGAAAATTGCACATTTGCAATTATTATGCCAAAACCTCCCCATTTTTACCCTTTTCCAATTCTTTCAAGAGGATTATGTCTACCTTTGAAGTAGCTTTTTATAAGGGCGGAGTCCAAAATGGGCTAAAGTTAATGCTGTTCCAGCTTGAAGGATTTCTGTCTTTTTTATTACCTTCCCTAAGAAAATGTCCTGACATAACAGGCTTTCTTTCAGCATCATTAGCTCTTAACAGGTGGCCAGAATTTGCCACATGTTTTTAAAGCATAACCTCTTTGCAGAGGTTGAGGATCACAAGGAAAGTGCTACAGAAGGCTACATTTAAAATGATGCTCATAAGTGAAACGTTACTCCAGGGAACATTTAGAGAAAGCCAACAGTCTTGGGCAGTGGTCATTAAGGTGCAGCTTTGGAAATTGAACATAAAACGCACGATCACACAGTTGGTCACAAGAAAAGAATACCTTAAAAAACCTGTACTAGCCACAGTTTTAACAAAGAGAAGTGATGTCTCTACAACATTTGAAGACTTAATCAGATTTTTTTTTGCTTGCTATTTCACAGCACAGAGAATGTTTTGATAAAATATTTGGTAGAAACGGTTTCTTTTTTTTTTTAAAATAAATCCTACTATGTAAGGTAAGCATCACCTTCCCTCTGGGTTCAGTATCTGTAAAAGATTACTTACATAAAAGTTATTTATTGCACATACTTTGTTCTAGTGCTGCTTTTCATGTTTTCTCATGCTATATGTAGTTACTACCCACGTGCTAATATTACCACCAGTGCCTACGGCCTCAATAGGGATTGTTATTAGATGACATAATGGCTTCCATTTAAACTGACATCCCAACAACGCCTTACGTCTCTGTTACCCTGCAGTCCAAACAGTCCTCCACAGAGCAGGGCTTCTTTACACAGATCACCTGCTGATGCGAACTGAGGAGCTGCCTGCTTGCTTGGCCGTGACTGATAGCTGTACACCACCCAGCACAACGTGGTAATTGTTTCACAGAGTTGCTTAATGACACATAGAGAAATCTTAGCAAATTTCATTAAACCCGCACAAGTTATGTGTGTCTCCAGGGAGAAGAGGGAGGAAGAATTAATTCCAACCCTCTTTTCCCCAGGAGATCTTAAAGAATTTTAGCTTTCTTGATAACAGCAGGGACACAAGAAGTTTCAAGAGTTTTCCAGCTATTATATGCAATCAGATAAAAGCCAGGATGACAAGCTTATTGAATAACACCTTTTATTGCAATTTACAGAGAAAATCTGTATAGGATGATGAGGTTGACTATCTTATAGAAGACAAAGTATAACACTTATCACTGAGCATGCCTTCCCAGTGTATCTGAATAAATTGCTTTCTTTCAGTTACCAAAGAAAAAAAATCTATTGTTTTTTTCTTTTTCTTTCAGCTGCAATGAAATATGTCTGTTTCACTGGGTGAGTACATCCTCGCATGGGTGTTTCAGAGACTTCCCGTGACACAGTGTGCTGGCATTACAGCAGCAGGAATAGTGGGAGGGAATGCCTTTGAACTTCCTTCTCTCTCGTTTGACCCTGAACACCTGCATCCTGGATGGTATCTCTCCAAGTTCGTCATGACAGTTCAATAGGAAATGGTGATCATAACAGATTCACTGAAGTCCTGCACACCAAAAGGAAATAAGGGCAGGTCTCACATGAGCAATAGCTCTTTATGCTATGCTCTTCAAAAAAGAGTAATGTAATTCTGTGAGTAAAAGAACTTATATAATTGGTGTGAGCTTAACACAAAGCAGTGTACCATCTCTGTTAGCTTTTTTTGGCAAACCCTGGCAGTTTGCTTTAAGAATATAGCTGCGTGTAACTATAGATTTTACTTTTATATGCAATATATATAACTATATACTTTTTTGAATGAAGGCCTATAGAACTTTAAAAGTAAAGTCCTTTATGCTTCATGTGAAACATGCCATTAACTGCAGAATTATTTATCGTCTAGTAGATCTGATTCCAGTCTCTTGCTTTTCTGAATTTGGAAAGTACATGTAAGATTTCTAAGGCTGATAAAAGGAAATTGCACAGGTAGTTAAACTATCCCATTGGAGCAGGAAGTGAGCATGAAGAGGTCAAGGAGAAAATACAGGACAGATGGATAATAGCACTGACTTTCGCCCAAGGGGGCAAATATAAATTTGGATGTATGCGCTGAGTGAGCTGGAGAGACAGAACATTTGTCTACCCTGGCAGTCTGAAATTTGCCAGTAAAGTAACTTCAAGGTGAATGACACAGGAAATGACACCTGCCAAGATCCTCAATCATTCTCCTGAGGTTCAAAGTTCCACTGCAGTGGTTTGATACTGTCTTTGTTTTCGGGGACTGGGCTTCACTGATCATGGACTACCCCTGTATGTTATAACTGTCTAATTCTTTTTGAAGATTGTAGGATATTTTTGATTCATAAAGCAATAATTGACTCTTCAAATGTTCTAAAACGATCAAAATTTTAAAACAAGATAAAAACCTTTTCAGGATGTTCTCTGATAAAGGACCTTAGACAAAACATGAATACTTATTTCATGATAAATGAAGAAAGAAAAAAAAAATGTCCCTACTATTTCTAAGGATAAGTAACTTGCACTCAATCTGTAAAATTTTAACATTATCAGAAATATTAAGATTGGCAAAACACCCCAAGAAAACCAGTGTCCTTCTGAACTTGTTATTTAAAGCTCATTATATTAAAAATATATACTTAAAAATATGTACTTAAAAATAAATACTTAGCTTGAAGAAAATAAAATAATAAAGAACAGCTGTATTTCATTTGTTCTGACCAGAATCTTCAGTTATATAAAAGTAGAAATGATAGAAATGCCTGAATCTCCTTAGGTGTAGAGCTCTGTTTTAATTTAATCTTCAGTCCAACCTTAGTTCACTGAGTAAAGTCTTTCCAGACCTTTGTGTGCTAATTATAACCCTTCAGAAGCAGTACCTACGTTCAGGGCAGCCCAAGCCCAGAAACACACAACAGAGCAGTGGATTGCAGTGTACAGTTAGATTATATGGCTGGATTAATCCCTTGTCTTCTTGCTGCCAAATGGGCAAAATTCTACTTTCCCCATGTTTCCCCTGTTTCCATGCTTAAACTATTCATATTTCCATATTCTTAACAATGGATATGCACTGCACACACAAAGTTGAAATTTGCCTTAGTAACTTATATTTTAGTGTTATGGTTATTCCTTGTATCTAACGGATTTACAATAAAATGAGCCAAAAACACTTTTCAAAGTTCCAGCCAAAGGATTACATAGCTTCAGTCCCATGCACACTCTGAGAAGAGATTAAAAAGAGATGTTCATAACATGAGGTAATTCCCCCCACAACGGTAACCCTTAATTAAGAAACGGGTAACAATGAACTTGCGAGTTTGCACTGAATAGTCCAAAGGAAGTTTGAGATTTTACCCAGGTCTAAAGGAAGTTGAGATATTACTGAGGAAATTGAAAAGTTACTGTGCCTGCTCCTGCTCTGCAGGGTGTGCGTGGATCTCCCAAGGGTTACTCAGACTTCACACAGAAGGCTGGGCTGCTACACTGAATTAGGTATCGGGATATGGCCTGAGTGAACATGGGATGGGATGAGCATTTAGATGTTCAGATCAAGGAAGACAAATATCTTGGATGTCTAAGTAGGATAAGGGAGGATTTTTCTGAACTACTCCCCTGAATACTGCTTTCTTCTATTCCTTGCCAAGAGTGTCTCCTGTGAAAGTCATTGAAAGCAATTTGTATATAAGCTGTTTTGGTTTTTCAATTATCTTAATCATTACTCTATTGAAATTACTAAAATTTAGGATTATTTTAGAAGAACTGTAGCCATTGGGAGAGAAATATTTTTTTAAAATATCTTTTGCTTCTCTCTTTTTAGGGCTTAAATTTAGCTTCCCACAGGTATCTTCCTCTGCAGTTCATGGCATTCTAAATACCCTGTTCTGGAAGGGAAAAATCTGAGAGAAAAAAGCCCTGCAGGGCAGTCATGAGAAGTTGAAAAGTCCTTGACCTATTGTAAGCTCTGCTCAGCAACAGCCAAAGCATCAGTGTGGAATCAGCATTATTCTCACTCTAAAGCCAAACTACAGCACTGTGCCAGCTACTGGGAAGAAAATTAACTCTATCTCAGACAAAACCAGGACAAAACCTGTCACATTTCTCTGTGATGAATCAGAGAAGGTCTCAGCAATTTAACTGATGCTCTCCTGGAGTTTTACCTGTTACACATTTCTGTGGCTTCCCAATCCCTATGATTCTCTCTGGGTAAGCAAACCAGCAATCTTTAATCAGGGCATTTACCTTTTTCTTTCATACCACAGCTGTGTTATCCATATATTTACCGCATCAGTATTAATAGGAGTTTTGTGACTACCTTGGAGATACTATTTTTTAATCTATTGCTTCTCTCAGATTGTGATTTCCAAGTACTTCTCAGAGATGTTCTACAAGCTCTCTATGAGCTCTTCCATTCTCTATCCAGTTTTATAAGGCCTTAAACTTTCTGCATATATGGATGTATTTCAATAACACTGCCCGGTTTATATCCCACAAATTTAAAAATTACCAAAAAACCGTTCAGGATAGAGCCTTGAATAACACAGAGTTGGATAATTTGCATAATTGAAATAGCCAGACTTTGCAAATATTCTCTACAAAAAACACATCTTGTGATGAATTCAAAAGCAGCTAGTCACTAAGAACCATTATTAAAAAGCCTTCTCTGATTAACAAAATACATCTATAGTCTCTGGCACATTCTTACTGTATTACAGTAATTAAAATAGTAATGGAACACTGATTAAACTTGAAGAAATGAAAGACTGCCATAACACAGAAGCTGAAGTGAAAGGCTAGTCACGAACACCATAAAGCTAATAGAAGCTATATTGCAATTACAAGAGGAAAATAAATTCCAAAAAAATTATCAATGTGATTTACATCTAATTAGCAGCAGAGGTCATCTTGCTGCTTGAACTGGCAAGATAAAAGGTAACATGCATCTATACTGCAGGAGTTAAACCAAGTAAAATGCTTTTTAAAAAGTAGAAGTTTTCAAGGATTATAATTTATGTCTTCTATTTTAGAACTTCCAAACATGGCACACGTTTCCTGAAAAGACAAACAAGCTACAGGCACTAGAGGTAGAAGAATAAACATAAAAATGTAATGTGTTCAAAGTTTCATTGTTTGTAAACACTGAGAAATTACTACTAGGGTTTGCAGGGCTTTTTAGATATTTAATAGCCAAACATGGACTGTCAAGAGTAATTTGTCCATTAAATGTTTTAGGTGTTAAGAAATTTGCAAAGAACCCATCTGGAATCAATAACTACACCTCTTGGAATAAAAAGAATTTTTTTTTTCGTTATCCACAGTTAATGCATTATTAAAGTTTGAAATTACTAAATTGTTTTGACACTTTTTTATAATTATTTTTAAAGAAAATTCCACTCAGTGTGAATACCATACTTACAACACTTTATATCTTGCTCTCTGTAAGTCTGCATCAGTTTATGTTTCCATCCACATGCTTTCAGACACTAAGGGAGAGAAACTATAGAAATAAAAGTTCTTGCATTGGGATATAACCTCACAGAGCCCTGCAACCACAGCAGGAACTGGGGTCAAGGAAGCTCTGGAATTCATCGACTCCAGCCCTCCAGAAGATGGTTAACATCCCAGTAGGATCTGGTGACTCCCACCCTCATCCAGTTGAGTTTAGATTTTCTCTGGCACAGATGACTTTCTGCTGACTGAATCCAACTGGACTTTTGCTGTTACTTGAACCAAATAAATACAGCTGCCATCAGCCTTCTCTTACCCTTGTAGCTCACTCATTCTCTCCTGCACTATGTGTTACCCTAACATTCACCACCTGCAGGGGAATCTCTCCTCTGGAGCATCTCCTCGCCTACATTCTGCACCGACCTGGGTCTGCAGGGCTGTTTCTCTCACATACTCAGTCTCCTCTCTCTGGTTGTAACCACTGTGTTGTTATTTGGGCTTTTTTATCCCCGTTCTTAAGTTGTCCCAGAGGTTCTATCTTCGTTGCTGATGGGCTCGGCCTTGGCCAGCAGCGAATCTGCCTTGAGCCCTCTGGCATTGGCTCCTTCAAGCATGGGAAAACTTCTGGCACCTTCTCACAGAAGCCACCCCCATAGTCCCCCATCCCACCCCACCAAACCGTGCCATGCAAACCCAACACAAACTGACATTGTCCCATGAATCTCAAAACTCTCTTGGCTGTTGAAACAGCTGCTTACATTTTTCAACGAAAAACACAGACATCTTCTATTTTCTAGATTAATAAGAGAGGTCAAGCAATATATCAAAACTACCTTTTAGAGTATCTGAGAAAAATAGCTTCAAAAGAAACACGAAAAACACTGACGTCCTAATTCGCTTATGGGTGTTTTCTACATCATAAATTGTGCACTCACTCCAAAAACTCAGTCAAATTATTTGCATATTAATCAGAAGCACATTTGACTTTAGACATCAGTACTCTTTAGTGTACAAATCTGTGTTCTGCTTCTCTCTTTTCAGTATGAGAGGCCAAACTAAAACTTATTGAGCATTGCCTAATATGTAGCTGGAAGAGCAAAACGTAGGAAACAGGTTCTGTACAACAACACCAACAAGAGGGCATATTCTAAGTTTTTGTTGCTGTACATCTAGTAGAGGGAATCCCCTAGGACACACAAAAAATTCTTTGAGGTATGAGAAACATCTAATTGCGACTACTTTTAAATGTCATTGAGGACGGAAAATTATAGGTATGAAGATCAAGGTACCTAAATCAAGATTTAAAGAGCTTGTATTTTAAAACTAGGGCAAAAAGTAAAGAATGTCAATACATCACAATTTTGGTTTTACTGTTTTCCTCTTGATTTTCACTGCTTCTCAATAAATAGTCACTGTTTCTCTATAAATATTCAGTATAATATATTTAACCAGTAGCTATTTTCCCACTTTGAATGTAAAAGGCTAATGTGTTTGCTTGAATTTCTTGGTTTTTTTACATTTTTTTTTCGCATGCACATAAAATTCATGAAATATTCATACAGTATCTGACACATCCACGAGAAGAACAGAATCCTACCATATGTTTAAAATACATTATAATACAAAAGGTCATGAAAAGTTGTCAGTTTTTTAATACTGTCACTTTTTTAAATGTGTGCAGTACATTTCACCAGACATATAACATATGTGGTATATGGAAAACTTACATTGTTTCCTTATGGGTATCTCTGCACTCAACAATCTTCAAAAAGATGACTCAAATGACTTAAATGTAATAGATTAGGATCATTTTACAGACTGGCTGGTAGCATTAGGAACTGGAGCAGACACAAATGGACTGCTCCATAAAGTGGCTGAAATTACAGCTGCTATAACTTATAATGGGACCCCAGGAATCTCAGTGAACCATTTCTCCTATGAAGGCCAAACACTGCAAATCACTTTGTATCAAGTCTTTTTAGACAAGAACCCAGAGAAATGAGATAAGCACTAATGCGGTATGGAAGCCCAATGCTCACCACATTTCAAAGTGCCACCCCTCAAAAACAAAGATATCTCAAAGGACAGAAAGCTGAAATATTTTAACTTCTGTGCAAGAGAAGAGCCTTCCACCTCCATGACAATTAAGGTTCAGATATGACTCTGCACCACCTTGTTCCTCACTCCAGTCCTATGTAGGCAAATCCTTGTTCAGGAAGAGCACCAGACCAGAGTCACTAAAACTCGTGGCCACCACCATTTTAAGGTCTCTATGGAGCACCACTGCCCTCTTCTGGGACTCAGCCTTTACAGGGCTGTACCGCACTGAGGGTATAGGCCCCATATATTGACTTCATTCCCTATTCTCCTTTAGAGACTATTACCTAGTCAGTGTCTTGCTCCTCTTGGATTCCAATATAAGTTACTGTCTGATTAGAACCAGCTATTTCCATCGTCCCTAGTTCTATTTTCCCCAAATTGCCTCATTATCAACTGCTTAATTGTGTAATTGATTTCAAATACTTTAAATTACCACTCTTGCTTGTTTAATGTTTAATTACCTTACTTGTTGCAGAGCTGATTGCCCTCACAGTTAGTCATTTATTCCCTAATAAATTTCTTAGTTGTCTATTTTCTTCAACCCACTGTGTTATATCTTCTAATGCCAAGTCCCTGTCCTTCTTCTGTACTTAACAACTCCCTTTGCTGCATTCCCACATGTCATTTTTTACTTTTTTTGTTTTTTCACCAGTGTAATTCTGGTGTTTGCTTGCTCCCCTGAAAATATTTTGCTAGCTCTCAAATTTACTTTTTTGCTGTCTGCGAAAAATTTGTTGTGACCTCTGTAGCATTCTTGAAGCAACTCTCTCATTGTTAACTCATTATTGACTTTGATGACCTTCCCAGAACTTCCCTATTCTCATTATACAGTCTCAAGAGATCATGCTCTTGGCAAATTTTCTTCTTGTCTCCTTTAGATTAGGTGCTTCTATCTCTTTTCCAGGATCTAATTATCAGGGGATTTCTGAATGCCAGACCATAAAAAAAGTTTAACAACCAAAAAAAATTTGTTATTCTTTTTTTTTTTATGAGCTGACAAAGTTTGGCCAAATTTTCCATTTCCTTGGCAATTACAAGTTGCAACAGCAAAACCTATTTGCTCTATGTGTTACATGCATTTCAGAAACTTAAAAAAAACCAAAGCACTTCAGCAAAATTTATACAGGATGGAAAGCTAAAATAATATACTATGGAAGATTCTCACATATCTCTGTAATAATTAAAATACAAAGCAGAGTGAAGGATCAGTTTTCATAATGAATAAAAATTACAGGTTGATTTCTATATGAAAGTTTGTGCCTTTCTTTGTGGTTTGCATATATTCAGAAACTATATGTAGAAAGAAGCGAGTGCTGAGATGATAAAGTTTACTGATGGTACTAAATAATTCAGGGCAGTAGAGACAAAAGTCTGTGGAGCAGAATTGCACGAGACCCTTACTAGAGAAAGTGACTGAACATTAGAATGGCAGACAAAATTCATTGCAGATGGATGCATCAATTCATTAGTGGTGCACATGAGAAAAAGAATTCTGACCTTGCTAATAAAGAAATGGTCTCTTGTCCCCCAGGGGCAAGATCTTAGAAGTATGATATGTATTTTTATGAAAATAAGGTGTCAGTGATCAGAAGTAGGCAAAAAATATTGAAGTTATTAGGAAAGAGATAGAGAAGAACCAAAGAGAAATCCTGAATATAAGTCTAGGTAATGCTCAAGTTCCCTCTTCCTGGAAACACAGAAAAACTGGAAAGATTAGGAGAACGTTTCATAGAAAGAAGAACTAAATAAAGTAAAACACAAGCAGTAAGACAAAACCCAGCATGACAGAAATATATAGAAAAAAGGATGAGGGAATTCTAGAGTCACTGTTCATTATACTAAAATATACATAAAATGGCTTTTGACATAAGACTATTGCTGGCTAAAGAAGTCCCTGATACAAAACTTGGTTAAAGCTGTGTGATTATTCTGGAGAAATACTGTATTCTCCTGTAGGCACCTGTGAACTAGCCATTAATGAAGGTAGGTACTGGCCTAGATGGATTTATAATCTAACCCGATTTAACTTGTACTTGCATCTTGAAAGGCTTCCTCATCCTATATCATGATTAAAGTTGAAATTTTTGAATTTTAATTTCATAGATTCCTTAGTAATATATTCCCATTTTTTCTGGTTAGTTTTCTTTCTTTCTTTTCATTTTCTGTTTAGATTAGGATCATGATTTGCAGGAAAAAGCATCTTCATATTTTTATACTCGACTAAATTTTGTGATCACTTGCTTTTGTGAGGCTAATCAAGGACAGGATTCTACAAATATCAGACAAAGGTATCTCTGCAGAATGTTTCTTTTTGTCTTTGAGATACCTAGGTTGGATTTTAAGACTTAGCTCCAGGCCTAAAGTGTTCGTGCTCTTCATTTTGAAAAAGTCTGTAGAACCCACAGCTATTACTGAAGTCAGTCACTGCTGTGGGAACTTAGGACTTCTCCAAGTAGGTTACTGGACATTATTGATTTAGCAGGGAGAGGCTGGTCTAAGATACCAGTTTAATTAATTTTCTCTAAAGTTAATCTTCACTATTCAACTATTTTTTTAAATGTTCACTTTTCAGAGTTTCCTTGCAAAACATATAGTAAATACTTAATTCTTCTCAGCAATTTCTTTAAACAAAGAATTCTGAGCTCCAGCTAAATTGCATAAATTGCATAAATAATCATCAAAATGCAAAAGTAATTTTCCAGATTCTTTCATTATTACCTGGTGATGCCAAATGCAGTTTAGGAATAAAGAACCAAAACAGATTAGCATAAACTCTGCCTTCTATAATACTATTACAAGCCTGCAGTATTTCTGCTGGCCTCAACCTGGATATAAAACAGACCAAAATTTTGGCCAATTAATATAATGATAGTATTATAGCAATGATTTCAGGAAAACTTCACATTTCAACACAGCTCAGTGCAAATGGATAGATAAGATTTATGTTGATTATGAAAGAAATAATTTTAAGAACCACACCTGAGACCAGGTTTCTGCATACATGGAAATTCTACTCCCCATTTCCCCCCTCCTCAAATAACTTACAAATTTGTATTTCACCTCCTTTTTAATGGAAAACTGCTTTAAATAATCCTGGGTTTAAAAACCCATAAAGATTTATAAACCTGGACATTAAAAAGGGACATGTTTATTCTGTTTAAATTTGTAATTACCAGCAAATGGTCTAGAAACATGGTAACAAATATGAATAATTATGAAGGAACAATAATTAATTTTAATTTTCTTGTCCAAGGAAAGTCCGGGAATATATAGCCAATTTTCGTACCCATTTATTCAGTCAGCAACATGAAGATGCTCTGTCCTATGTGACATTGCTATCCTCAGCTGTAGACTCAGCAAAGTTCACTGTAATAACTTTGGCTTTCTAAGACACATACTATTTCTGATTAGTGAATCTATTTCTGAGCTGGTCTGGAGCCAGCTGAGAGATAAGGACAATCTTTGAGCCTGATCCATAATGAGAGTTATGGTTCAAAACTTGTCCATTAGGCGAGTTTCCTCCATTGTTCCCAGGGGAAGAAGCAGTTACAGATGGTGGTTCCAGTCAGAAGCCTTGTCCCTACAAAGGTCCCATGGATATCTTGTCACCCAGGAAGAACTGTTTGTGAATTTAAATCAGTTCAAAATAAAACAGCTTCAGAGAAGAAAGGACCTCAAAAATGTTTTAGCTTGCAGATGCATTCTCTGAAGCATCTTCTGATATTGAAATAATCAAAATTATCCTGCTTCAGACACTCTTTATCTCACTTCTCTATGAGGGAGGAAGGAAATTCTAGAACCAACTGCGTGCAAAAATGGAGTGCTGACACACCTATTAAAAGAGAGAAGGAACTGATATGACAGCACCCGGAAGCTTTAAGTGACCTAAATTTTTGTGCTCAAAAATTAAACACCCATGCCCAATCATTGCAATTATTATCTAGAATCCCTTAGAGGAAATAATTTAACAGTAGAAGGTTTCATGAAGGTTTCATTCAG
Organism: Struthidea cinerea; assembly: GCA_013397865.1. Taxonomy (NCBI): domain Eukaryota; kingdom Metazoa; phylum Chordata; class Aves; order Passeriformes; family Corcoracidae; genus Struthidea; species Struthidea cinerea. The sequence goes on from VZTI01001986.1 coordinate 603,628, forward strand.
TTATTGTGTATTTGTGAACCCAAACTGAAACAAGGAGAAAATCAATGCTTCAGTTTTGACAACATATATGAACTGTAAGGCGTTTTCAGTTCAGGATCTCTTTGAATTGAAATGTGCATTTTTTTTCCATCTTCATAGAAGTGAAAAATGAAAACAACCCTAGTAACACAAATGTGCAAGACATGATTTCTTCTGTACTTCTAGATGAAACTCGTCTGGAATTATGGCAACAATTTTAGGCCTTGTCTGATATACCTGGTCAAAGGTGAGAAGGTTTGAGACAGCTGCCTCATCTGCCCCAGGTTCCCAGCAGGGCCAGTGGAGACAGTCACTCCCTTCCCCATGGACAGCCTGAATCACTAATGTCCTATTTTATGACTTCACTAGCTGCTCATTTTAGGCAGGATTGAATCAGGCTGTGATGTCTTCAATATACAGAAATACTTAACTTGAATGTAGGAGGTGAGAACTGTTTCCCAAATTCCCCTGTCTCATGTACCATGTCAGGAAGTCCATTGTAATGATAATTTTGACTGCTTCCAGTGGTAAAAATACTAAGCTAGCATAGTGTTTAACTACTCCGCATACGTAAATGGATCTTTATTTTAGTTAAAAGTTTCTTACTGTGTTTCCTTGATCTCATACTTTCAAGAAAAGGAAATTAGATTTTTGAAAGTACTTATAAGCTTTCCCCATCTCAATATCTGACACTCAAAAATCAAAATAATGAAAGAACTTCTATTTTTCACTATCCTGTTCAACAGATTATTCTTTTCTTTCACTTGATGACTTTCCAGGCACAAGGCAAAGTCATCTCAAAGTGAGTGGCTATGAACAAAGCTGAGAATCTGGATGATGAAAAGTAATTTTCCACAGTAGATGCTGAATCATCAGGCAGCTCTGTTGAAGTTTGGAATTAATTGACAAAGTATGCCTAAGTGCATGAAACTTGGGAAAAGTATCTATGCAGTTATATCTATTTAGTAATATAAATATATATTTAGTTACTTTGAAAAGTAAATCAATTTAATCTAATCATTGCAAGTAATAATAATATCACTCGATATTGGAGATGATGTGTAGAGTAGCACTCTCTGGGTTGGGTTTTGGTTTTTTGTTTATATAGTGGAAATTTTAAAAGAGGTATGCAAGCATTTTTTTTTGCCTCTGCACAAATCTTTGTACAGGGATAAACACCATGGGTTCATTTTGACTGCTCATGCACGAAATGACATTTTGTAAGATGAGGACTTGGCAATGAATGTTCGCAGCCTTCCTTTACCTGCATGGGCTTACTAAGTGATTTACAAAAATCCTTCCCTATTACTGCTGGCCAGTGTCCTTTTCTTTGTAATGATAACTGAGACTTTTTTAAAAGGTCAAATAAGAAAAAATATATTACTTAATATGAAAAGTCAAAGTTTTCTGAAAGCCATTGGGCAATACACAAAAAGCATTTCCATCTGGGAAAAAGATAATTTCAGCTGATTATTAAAAGATTAACTTGATTTTGGTATTAAGGTTAAATTAATTTAAAATGCTAATTGTCTTTAATGCAGCAACATTTTGCTTCTCTTTATGAATTTTTGTTGGAAAATGGTACGTTATGTACTTGGATTTATGTCATTTTATTCCTCTCTAATAATAAAAAGCTTATGTGCCTCTGTCTTTCATGCTCATTATAAGTAAACTAATAAATTTAATATGTGACATCAGTCTTTTCCAATTAATTCTGCTGGATCCTTGTGCTCTGGTAGATTTTATTCCTTTACTCTTCTGTATAATCTTATCTTTTTTCTTTAATTTTCTGATTTTAATATCCTATGTATTTTTCTTTCCTTCTCTTTCTTATTTATGCATCTTTTTTTTTTATCCTTATTCTCTACTTTCCTCCTTGTTTACAGGAGCCTGAAGTTTCATGCCATGTGCACCTGAAATACTCTGCCTGTAGCTGAGATCATTATCCTTTTTCTTCAGGTTCCATCTCAGCTTCCTCTACATCTACATTTTCTATGTCCTTCCACAGAACCCAAAATGTTCACGTCTCCCTTTCATTCATTCCATGCTTTTTCCTCTTCTTGCGTCCTTACATGTAAGGTGTAGATGAATCTCCCTGATGTGTGCAGATAAATCTTGGCAGACAGCTGATGAAAGTCATCTCAGCATTTTCTTGCTACCAAGAACATTCTATGGGCCAGAGGGATTTTTTTCTTTGTGACTGGTGGTTTTTGGGGTTTTTGTGGAATTGTCTTACCCCACAGCACCTTCACAGGTGTGTCTTCCAGGGTATGTGACCTAAAAGAAACAGAAAAAAGAACAGCAAGACTTCGTGAGTTGTTGCATATTTTGTGTGTTAGTTCTGGTTAAGAGTCACCATTTAGTCACTCATAAAGACTTCCCAGTCTCTTCCTTTCCTACCTTGCCATCATAATCTGTTTTCAGAAGGTCTGAGGTAAAGTAAGGAGGTGGATCTGGGTGTCTATAAGAGGAGAGTTATCATGGAGCTCATGAGCTGGAAAAGGAAGACTGATAAAAGCTGACGGATTAGCACCCTTTGTCACCCATTGGCAAGATATTTAAAAGCACTATAGTGCTTTCCTCTCATGCTGTCCTTCAGGAGCCTTCCCTGGAAATAACTAGCAGGCTCCTGCAGCTCCCCTTAATACTGTCCTTTAAAAATATAAATTATTAAATTATACTCGATTCTCAGTGGGCTGCCACCTTTGTTAAGGTATTTGATGTCATTTATTTTTGGTACTTCATTGTTTTTTTCACTCACATCTCTCATCTTTTGCTTTTCCTCTGTAAGATCTGGGCTTTGGGTTTACAGGACAGCAAGCACACAGGGGTCCTCAACTCTGACTAGCAGCAATGCCTAAAATAACATAGTTTGCTCTTTCTGTACCAGAAAATTTAGAAATGGCAGCAGAACTATGGAAAGTGCTAAGTATATAATAAATCTAAAATAAACTTGGTGGTTGAAAATAACAGTATCATGTAGAAACAATACATACAAGTAGAAGATAATAATGGACCTTATGGAAATGGAGTTTTGCATATAGAAATAGTCTAGTTATGCCACTGTTAGGATAGAAACCAGCTGGAGCTTCCTGAAAAGCAGTTCAACACATTTCTAGGCATAATGTTGTTTCATAAAGCTCTTAGTATTCCTCAACATGTCAGTAGCTCCAGAAATACAATAAAATGGAATACACTCAGAGGTAATGCACACAGTACATTTACATTCCCAAGCTTCAAGTAGTTCTGTATATACATAAAGTGAGCTACAAATGAAACATTGGTTCAGCTTTATAAGAGTACATAAAAAAAAAAAATTGTTACTTAAAAGGCAAAATGGTCCAGAAAGCTTTACTGCCACCATAATTTATTATAGAATTAATCTATTACGTGTTTGCACCAGGTCAGGCCACTAAAGGAAACCTGTGTCTTATCGAAATCAGATTGAGAAGTACAAATCGAGAATCCCTAATGGAGCACTAAGCACACTTCAAACAGCCAGCCATATGGACTGTGTTACAGCCTGGGGATGGTTTCTTTTGAGCCATAAACTTCGGCAGCAGAGTGTGGAAGACTCTTTATTTGATATAGGGTCTTCAAGAACAATGATGCATTTAAAAAAGTAAGTTAATGCTTGGCTCTGAAGTCAAGGATTCAGACCTCCTTCTGAAGACACCTCCTTCCTATTTCCTTCCTAAAACCTATCCTTTTAAATTAGGTCTATTTCAAAATAGCTTTTGCAGATAATGCACTAAGCTTCTGAAGTTAAAGTGCTTAAAGAGGAAAGCCTGTCTAATCATAGCATGTGAGACCAGAGATATCATATTATCAGTCAATACCCACAAGAAATTTGTATGGGGGCAGGTTCGTTCCCTGCATGTGCACAAGTATCACTATTTGAAGGTCTGATTCCATGATTAATACGCTTATGGACTGTTTTGACTTTTATCCATCTACAAAATTTAACCTTCATTGTAAACCAGAGTGCTCATAGCAGAGAAATCATTTTTCTGTGAAATCATGTCAGCATAGTGTGTACTTGTCCTGGAAAGGCACCAGCATCCCATTCTGGTAGCTGGAACAAAGTGCCTACCTCTGACATAGATTTCTGTAGGAAGTTAAGCAAATTGCTTTCATTTATAGAAATACTGTCACTGGAAAGTCACGTGGGATTTGACAAACTACCTGGATAAATGCAGTTCCCTATTGATTTCCTATCTGTGTTCAGTGTATGCACCTGGAAATCTTGCACTCAGTTTTTATTTTTCCTTGTGCTGTGTCCAGAAACAGAAGACAGTATTTTCTTTCTTCAGCTTCTTACGTAATTAATTTATAAATTTTTCAACACAGCAATTGTCTCCAGATAAGAGACAAAAATAGATCATATTATTATATATTATATATATATTTCTAGATGTATTTCTAGATATATTTCTATATATAATGTATTTTATTAATTTTATTATATTATTATATTTTTCCCCATCACATACAATTTTACAAAAGTAACTTTTATACATATTTTTTTCACATAAATGAAACTTACCTTTTGAAATGTTTATCCTTTACTTCAAGGAATACCTTTATAATAGTTTTTATTTCTGTACTAGCAACTAGTGGCAAAATTATTCTTGGCATAATATTGAAATTGGAAATTCTTTATTGTGTTTCCATTATAAAATAAATTAAGAGGCACACAACATTAGAAGTTGTTCTAATATTCAAGCTGATGACCCCCATAGTTTTAGCCACAGTAGCTATACTAGATGAATCAAAAGAGCGGGTCTGTTTTAATAAGAAATTCAGTGTGATAAGCTAATTACTTGGCCAACATACATTTTCATCTAAAATATTATCCAAAAAATTCAGTCAGAAATGTTATCTTTGATATAAATAAAAAAGAACTTCAGCATTACAATAATTCCACTGCATTATATTGCTATCTTGCTTTCAGTTTTAAGAGAAATATTTACAATACTGATAATTTTGATTTGCACTGGTTAAACAGATTTCTCCAGAAATTTCAGCATTTAAAGAATATCATGTGCACTAGCTAAACAGTAATCTCAGTGTGATATAGTGGTGAAAATCATATTTGAATTATATGCACTTATTACAAAGATGCATAAAACTACTCAGTAATGCAGCTGAGAGGAAAACCCACTGCCACTTGGAATTCTCAGCCCAATGCCTTTCTGTAAAGAAAAGGAACCAAGTGAGTTGTCTTAAACTGTGATATGTTTATGTATATGTTATGCTAAAAGGAATCTATACAAAAAGACAATGATATTTTAGTAAGGAAGCAACACAGTTTTATACAACCTCAATACTGAGATTAAGTACATGACAAATAGTTGAAAAATTATGTATGCTGAAATAGGGACTAGACTAATGTGAACCTGCTGTGTCATTTTATTAGTTCCTTAACATCTGACCTACATCACAGCTGCTCTCATCGCGGGCCATCATAGGCTCAGTGGACCGTAGTCAGTGGTTTTGTAAGGAGCCAAAAGTTGTGCTGGCATGGCATGTGAACATCTATGGTTCAAAGTTTTAAATCAAGCAAGTTGCCCATTTCCATGAGGTGCTGAACACAGATCCCTTCTATCGATTGCAGAGTGACTATGGAGTCAGCTTAGACCATCTGTGACCAAATGAGATAGACAGAGTAAGTTTCACTGGGAGTCTGTCTCTGATTATTTTCCATCTACAAAAATTATCTCACTCTTCAGTGTTTTTAACCTTTCTTTTTTTTTTTTAGTGACTCTGATTGGTTTGATTTAAAAGCTAACATGTCACTTCTATTACTGTAACAACGAGAAATCACTGACAAAATCCTTCCCCATGATTAACTTGAACTAAAGTAGTTTGTTGAAAAGTTAGAATTTCATTCTGGCATAAAGAGATGGCAAGAAGTGGCATATCCATAGCATCATAATGCATTTAAACTCAACACAGCATTAGTCTGCATGTTAAGATTATGGAACTGTTTACAGTGTTTACGGATTTTGATTCCATCCTCTAAATTGTTGCTGCAATGGTGCCAAAGCTTTTGGAATATGTCAAATCAAAACAGGGATCACAGATTTTTTCCTTTCCAAGACACATATTTTGAGAAGCTATTTTATCTCATTATCTACAGTGGGCATTACTATGCCAATGAAGTGGAGTAATATTAACGTAAAAGCAACTAAGCTAATGTTATTAAAATAATGAAAATGTCCAGACTACAGAAGGTATTTTTCTAGAATGATTAGCACTTCCAGGATAAGCTATATGTACCCACTCATTGCTGTGAAAATGCTTATAGTTCTTTGTTCCCACTTGGCACTCTACAGAGTAAAGGATATTCTCTGTATATTGCCCATTTGTTAAATACTTGGGTAAATTTAGTTGTTAAAATAAATATACATGTATTTGTTGATTGAGGGTTTTACCAACTCATCAAACTCACATCTTTGTAGAATGGATCTTCCCGGAGAAAACTGTCCTTTTACATGAGAACGTTAAACTTTACTTTGGGAAGACAAAGCCTTTAAGTAGGATGATGGGTTTGCTTTCCTCCCTCCCTTTCCTCTAGTCAGCCAGGCAATGCATTTTCCAAAGACACCAGTGCCCTGGGAATGTTATATTTTTTCATTTCAGTGGGGATGAGGGGTTTCCACTTTTATTTATAGTTGTCATTTTTTTGCTTTAAACCTCACAAGCTTTCTCTGACTATGGACTCATTCATATATCCTGAAAGAATTTCAGATAATTTACTGTTGCTGGACAGAGTTTTCCTCACAATGGCGTGAAGAATTACATGCTCCACTCCTCTTTTATTGCTTGCGGGCCAAATCCTGCCCTCATTTACACCACAGGAATAATAAACAACCGCCTTTGAGAGCATTAACGTATGTTTTTCCATTGTTTGAGGAGAAAGAACTAGTTACACAATGTCACTTTAAAAGATCTGTAAGGTTACTGCTCTGCCAACCTGTGAGTGCAGAACACCCAGTGGTTTTAACAAAAAGAATAAAAGACATCTATGGAGAGGACACTAAGAGAAGCAATGGTTCACATTTAAAGTAGCATTTCTTTAATGTTATCTTTCAATTTTGGAGAAAACCAGACAAAAATTAGAAGAATACATAGGTTTTTAGGCTGGTTAGCAGTGCCAGCAGCTGCAGCTGCCTCTGTGATTTTGCATCCTAACACACAACACCTTGATTAGGGTCATTAATTCATACTGTGAATCCTCCCTAAACAGTTTGAAAATGATGGCAAGCTCAAAACCTCATGTCTCAGTGATAGGTTAGAGCTATGGGCTGCAAGAGAGGTGTTCTCTCCCTGCCACCTGTGGGGTGGGCATTCCTCTGCCTCTATCACCCCAGCTGCATCCAGGCCAAGGGATGGGCTAGCAGCAGCTCCTGGTGCTTTTCCAAGGAAGCAGGCAGGGGAGCCAGGTATGTGTATAGATAGTGGGAAGTCTTGGGGAGTTCCCAAGTGCTCCCAGAGCCCTCTCCTACGTGGGAATTTAGTCATGTACCAATGCAAGTGTGAAAGGCAACTCTGACTTATTAAAGAGAGAAAATGGATGGAAATGGGGAAGAAAGCAAGTATCCTTGAAAGCTGAAGGGAATTTGCAGTGGCCTATAGTTCAAAATGGAAAGGGAGTTGAGGGGAAATGATACAAGGAATCTCTGATTTATGCAGTGAACTGCACCTCCTGCTCTAGAATAGATGAGACTTTAATAGAAAAATTGGTTTGTGGACCACAGGGCTGTGTTCCCTCCCAGTCACAGTTACATGAATCAATTCCCTGTCTCATTCATCATCCTGCAGTACTTCAGTTGCAATGACAGCAGTAGTTCATGCTGAAAAATAGCTTTACAGGGGATTCTACTTTATTTTTACATAAAATGTGATTTAACAGGTGTAAAGAGTAAGAAAATTGCCATTCTCTATGCAATCTTCATTGTAAAATACAACTTTAAGGGCCAGAGAAATCCTCATTTCAGCTCCCACCAAGCAAAAGTCACTTTCACAGGAAGGTACTTAAACACTCTGTCTCAGCTGGTATAAGTAGTAATAAGCTTTATTGACAGGTGAGGATCCCTTATCCCCTGGGTCACAGATGTGATTAATCCTTAGGCAAAGTCCTTTTGTGCAGCTCTTTTAACTTTTAATGCACTAAATATGCAGCAAGTAGCAATAATTTTCTAGTGCCTTGTTTAAAGAAATTGTGTCTAAATATAAATAGCAACTAAAAGCTACTAATGCACAAGTATCTATCATTGGACATGAGGACAAGCTGGACAGACCGTGAGGACAAGTCGCTTCATGGTCTGAGAAATAAATGAAACCATGAGATATAAACAACTATGGGAAACAAGCTGCCAAGCTAAGTTGTTTTGACAACATTTTGGGGATATCTACTTGGGAAATATGATGCATAAACACTTTATAAAAGCACATGTTGAAAACAGAAACCTATTTCTGGATAAGATTATTTTCACAAATGCTTTGGCCAATCAGGAAAGGTTTTCAAATGCAAATTATGACCAGTAATACTTAAAAAAGATGGAAACAAATAACATTTTCAGATCTATGTGGCTAACCTTTCACATAAGATGCACCAAAGAATGGGTCTGCGCACAGTGAATATGAAACAAAGCATCTGGATGACATTCCTTCATAGCGCCAGCCTCTACTCAAACTTAATCCTTTAAAAACCTTAGCTCACTGTCTTGGGGGTTTCAAAACATTCACTACATTACACTTATATTCAAGGCTGTGCTAGAAGCTTTAAACAAAGAGAGACAGTATTTTAGTGGGTTTTTTTATATACTTTGAAAGGGCCATTTTTTTCCTTTCCCCTGAAAACAAATTAGAAAAAGGAAATAATCTCTTGTTTACTAAATTTTCATCACTGTAAATAGTTGTATACATTTCATTTGCAATTGACATCAGTTTGTGTAAAAACCAAGGCATTTCGTTCTTAAAAAAGACACCAAATTGATCTGTGAAGACTGTAGAAACTGCCCAAAACATCTATGGAATCTCCCCCTTTGGAGATACTCAGAACTCTGCGGAATGAGGGCAGCAGTGACCTGATTAACTGGGATCTTAACCCTGCTTAGAGTAGGGGCTTGGACTAGATGACCTTCAGCCTAAATTATTCTATTGTATAACCACCTCTTCTGCCAAGATGGAAGAGAATTTGGCAAGGGAAGCAAACCTGTTTCTATGTCAAGAAAAGAGTTCCTACAGCCTGAATTTACAGGAACTTATATGACCTAGAGTCACAGACCTTTTATGGAATGACACCCAATATGAAACTGGGCACCCAGGTAATCTCTCCATGCTGCAGGGAACAGGGGTTTAGGGGGTGTTTCAGGCTGTGGTATGAACTCATACAGGACATGAGTGGTTTAGCAGTTCAGCACCTTCCCTGCTTTTTCTCTTCTGTCTCTTATTCACAGTTTTCAATCCTATGGGTAAAATTAATTTCTTGAATCTGTTTTCAACAATATAAATATTAACTCTATCTATTTATCTGTCTAAACAAAGTAATATTCCTAAGCTTCTCCAGGAAGAGTCTGAAAATTCTTCACATCGTGTAGATAGGTTTAACACATTTACTCTTCTAAAGGAGTGTGCTTAACTCTGGTAAATCATGTATGCACTCACATATACAAAGAAAGACCAGGCAGAGAGGAAAAGGGAGCTGGATACCACCCCGTATAATTGCATCTTTCTTTCTGCCACAAAGGTATATGTAAGTAAATGCTTCACGTCAGACTTACAGCTGGTGCTCACTAGCACCATATTCTCCATTTGCTGAAAGACCCTTGTAAGACCAGGGGATAGGATTTGAAGAAGTACTAAGCTTCAAAATTGCAATGTAATTGAAGAGATTTAAATTTTTTAATTCCTTGCTGTCATATATTTGAAAAAATTAGGCCATGTACATCTCAAATTCTTCATTATATGTTAGCAAATTTTTTTGACCTTTAATCTCTCCATCCTCACCTTTCTGATCTAAAACATATGCAAAACATCATTCTCTTGGCTCAAAGATTCTCAAAGAAAATAAATGTTTGTGAAGCATTAAAAAATGATGGAAATAAGTGTCATACATGAATCCCTGGAAAAAGCTGTGTGCCTTTGGTAGTGAGAAGTGAAGATAATGAAGAAAAAATAGTTACAGTACAGATTTTAATTAAAGACCATGGCTCAGAGTTATATGGAAAAACAGTAGGTAACCATACAATCAAAGACTGTAACACTTCCTATGCAAAACAGGGACCAAATCAAAGTTGTAAAGACATCCTATTCTGCTTTGCAACTGTTTGACTTTACACAGTTTTGCTTTAATAATGTTTCTGAGTACACAAAAGAGAAAATCCCAAGTTTCAGCAGTAGAAGACCACACTAGGAATACAGGCCACTTGAAGAAAATATAAGTAGAGCAAATCTTCACTCACAACTGTGAAGAAACAGACGTCTGCAATAAGATGAAAACTAAACTGTCAATATCCCTTCTTTAGAAGATCTGAACAGCAAGAAGAATTATTGGGGAGTGGAGATTTTTTGAAAAGAAATGAGACTGCCTCAAAGTTTCTCATTAATGCTCTATTTTCAATAGTATCTTCTTTACCTTTCTTTGAATCTCTATGGCAACTAAATATCCAAGTCCATACAGCAATGAAAGGAATATTTCAGTATTTTCAAAGTGAACTGGGGTAATTACAATACTGATACATCCCTCCTAGGAATCTAGGTTTTCCACAAGAATGGAAAATGAGAAGGGTGGCTCCTTGTGACAAAGGAAGAAGAGTTAATGGTCCAGAAATAACCTGTTCTGTTCTGAATTCAAGGTTTATAATTTTCTTGCCCTCTGGTATTAATTCAGAACAGCCCAAATGTATTTGATAGATGTCAAATGAAGAGATGCACCTGATCAAAGCTTTAACATCTTGATTTTATATAACATATAATTGATGGAAATTATGTGAAGGTATGCCAGAAGAGAGAAGCTATTTCCTTGTATTACTTGATTGTTATGTCTTTTATTTCCTGGACTTAATCACTGAAAAAAAGTCATGCAAATCATTTAGTACGAAAAAGTCAATAACTCAATTCCTGCCCAATAGTCACAGGACAAAAAACAACTATTTTAAACGGAGGAAGGTACATTTAGATGGGATATAAGACAGAAATTTTTTTTTACTGTAAGGGTGATGAGACACTGGAACAGGTTTCCCAAAGAAGTTGTGGATGTTCCATCCCTGGAAGTGTTCAAGGTCAGGCTGGATGGGGCTTTGAACAGCCTGATCTAAGGAATGATGTCCCCACCCATGGCAAAGGAGTTGGACTTTGAAGGTCCCTTTTAACCCAAATGACTCTATGATGCTACAACATTATGAAATTGTCTATTTAGAACAGATTAAATAGTGCCAAATAGTGAGCTAAAGAATTTGAAAATTTAGACTACACCCTAGTAATGCTAATGTAGATTCATTACATTCATTCATTTTTTGTGCTTCTTTTGTTGGTGTAGAAGTATCTGAGTGCAACCTTGAAGCTCAAGGATTTTGAGAATTAATGAGGAAAAGAATCCATGGTTTTCTAGTGCCAGGGCTTTTGCTCCAAAGACTTTACCAATTCCTAAAAAGACAGACTTTTGTTTTAGACGCTTCTGTACATTTATACACTCATCTAACAGAAGAGTACTACAGGTTTTGGGAGTTAATTTTCTGCTCATTTAACGTGAACTTTGGTAAGGTTACCCATCAAGCTCACAAGACTGTTCTGCCTCTCATGGCTGATCCCCAGTTTGTGTCTCTACCTTTGTGTCTAACCCAGGAGGACTGTGTAACACTCTGCTTCTGAAAAACACCAAAGACTTAGTCCTAGTTCTATCCCTAAGCTTTTTCTATCTTTGGAAAATGGAAAAGAGCAACAAGTAGGGTCTCTCTTCAGGATTTTTTGTAACAAGTTTCCAAGGACCTATAGCTTGTGGCTTTTAATTTCAAATAATATCACTGTTTAAAGAGAATTAATATGCAAGTATTACACTTTTAATCAGATAAAAAACAATAGCACAGACCTGGGTTTTTGATGGTGGTTCTGTAAAGACAGTTAATAGTTAAGTAGTGCAAGAATAAAATTTTTAAACAGAAACAAATTAAAAACAATAAAAGTAAAAAAAAAAAGTGAGACAGCAAAGGTTTTATTCCTTTTTTTAATACTATGAAATATGATTTATGGCAGCTTATATGTGTTTCATCTCATGAAAAAAAATAAAATAATAGAAAAGGATTTATCCAGTCAAAAAGTCTGCCCACACCATCTCCCACAGAATCTTTTGATTACAACGTACTGCCTTACCATTAATGTATACCATATAATACATTGAATGAAATGCCAGATTTCATTCCCTGATTTTTTTTCTTTAGAAACCACAAATGTTTAAAGTAAAATGTGCATAATGATTTGAGAATTCATTTCTGAGTGACAGATAAATGCTAGGAGGAAGTCTGACAGTACTCAATCTGGTAACAGAAACATATTCAAACTGAAGGATATAACAAAGTGAGGAACTTGAGTCCGTCTGAACACTCCATCAATTCCAAACAATACAGTCACACTCATCTTAATAATTTTCTTTTTCTTAACCATTAGGCTGTACCAATTACTATTTGGTAGCTTCCAGTAAAGCACCTGCAAAAAGAGTAGAAGTGTCCTTTTTCAAAGTAAGTTAAATGTCTAGTCATATAATGTATGAGTAGAGTATTTAATGACATAAGGAGCCTCAGTTTCCCAAATATTTAACGTTCAGAACTGCTGAACTTCATGGTGTTAGGGAAATGCTGAATGTTGGCCATCATTGCACACTAGAAAGGACTGTGATTTACATCCCAACTTTAAAAATATTGTTCTAAAAGTGGAGCACCTAGATTGCCACATACCTAAAAAAACAGGATTACACTATCACATCTTGAACATATTTTTGTTTTATAAAAGAGGCAATTCATCAAACTGAAGAACAATATATGCTATGCAATGAAAGTGCTATTGAAAATCTTCCAAATGAGAAAGCAAATATTTTATAGCAAAGAGGAACATTTTCAAAAGTGACTTCGAAGCTAGAATCAACTAAATCACTTCAAGAACTTTTAGGTACCTTTTGTTTGGTGGCTTTTGAAATTGTCTCAGGCTCCTGAATCAGAAAAGGTCAGATTTCTAAACAGCAGTAGAGGGGCTCTTAATATATGTTTAAACACATGTGACATAGACATCTAGGTTTGAGATAGTCATCCTAGTTTCCCTGCAAATTATCAGAGAAATGGCAGGAAGATCTTAGGATACCACTTACCTCTGTATGGCATTGACATCAAAATACATCAGGTGAATTCCAGATGAACTCCTGCATATCTCCTTGCCTTCTCTGACTATAGGAAAACTTATTTATACATTGAATTAAATTATCTGAAACCTGTTCTAGATTGCTAAAGGTGAAAATAAGCTTCTCAGAGGCATTTACGAAAGAAGCTAAGCACTTAATTCCCATTCACAGCCTTTACACACAAAAAATAAAGCACTATCAAAGTCAACTTGTCCATGTCTGAAATCAGTGGAATTTTAGTTACTCAGTAGCTTTCCAAAAGCTTACAGAACTTCTGAAGTCTAAAAACTTAGTCTCACCCCTATGCATATTCCCTTAGGTACATTTAAGGATATGATACTTTCATGCTTGTCTTTAAATTTTCTAAGTCCTTCTCAGTATAATAAGTAATCTTAATATATCTTCTTCAATATGTTTTAGTCATCCTGATAAGAGCCAATTTACTCAAATTTTGCAGGTTTTAAGCACATAAATTTTAAGTGAGTTACTCATTGCAATACCTAAATTCCTTTAGTGAAGGAAAAGCATAAAGTGTTTTTGAAAGCCTTTAGAGATACATCATGTTCACCTAATTTATTGACCTAAACTGAGATAGTCAATTTTATAAAAACACTCGAATTCCACTGCTTTCTAGCATTTATTTTTTAGTACATAGCAGTATGTACTAAAAAAAAAAAGCCATTCTTTAGGTACGTAAAATGTAGGTGAAATTTAGTCTCAGAGGGACTGCATGAAGCCTAGATAGCTTTTTCTTCTACTCAAATTCTTTAAAAGAATGCTCCAGCAAATACATTTACAGAGGTATTAAAACGATGCTTTGAAAGACATAGAGCTTTTAGAATAAGAAAAACGACTTAGCAAATTGCATCCTGACATGAAGAATATGGCAAAACAGTACCAATTAATTGAAGTGAAATTGAACAAGACTAAGCATTTACAAAAATTTCATCTTGTAGTTTAAGGTGTTTGATGTTCTGTTTCAATTTGACTTCCATATTTGCATAGGACTTACTGAAGGTAGAGTTTGAAAAAATATTTGTAAGTTCTCAGATGAATTGTACTCCATGAATGAAGAGTATTGTTCTATCACCCGTGATGTTGGATGGCTGTATCACAGCTAATTGTCATTGCCAAGCAATTTAGTATTTACCAAGGCAGCTGAATGATCCTGGGATCTTTCAACTCCTCTGTCTTATGCAGTAAAAAAACCCCAAATGTTAAAGGAAAAGCAAATAGCACTTTGACTTGAGGAAGCATGCTTTTCATCATAGCATTAAATTCCAAACTGTCTTTAAAGGCAAAAGAAAAGAAAATATTGATGGAGCATTCTTTAAAAATAATATTCCCAATAGAAATTTGGTAATAAATGCCTCTCATTTTGGTATGAAAAGGAACATATTCCACTCTTTGTTGGAACCAGTGCATCACAGCAGGAACCTCAATGATTCTTCTGCACATATGGAACCAGCAAATTAGGCCAACTTTTTTAATTGTAAAAAATGATTGAATCCCTTCCATTCCAATCTAATAGTCATTTTCCCTAACAGCAAGCATTAATGACTTCCCTGACTAATGAAAATTAATTGCTAGCCCGCCTTGACAATTACATTGTGATCGATCAAGTTTAAAGGAGCTGCAAGGGTCATTTGCTGTAATTCTAATGCAATCCATTAAATCTGCAGCAGATGATAACCTTTAACTTTGTTGCATATTAGGGAATACTAATGGCAACTCTAGATGTCACTGTTTATACAAGAGGAGATACATCATATTGTCTGTTTCTCCTAATGTTCTTGAGGTGTTGCTGTTTCTCAGCTGACACAGAAATTCCTCTTCACATCAGATTACAGCACATCTGTAATCTTATCAAGGTTCTATAAAGGCAGAGTTGTACAAATCTAAAAAGCAGTCTGAGAATGTGCATCCCATTTCAGGGCAAGATCCTGTGTGTTACACAAAA
Source organism: Struthidea cinerea (assembly GCA_013397865.1). Lineage (NCBI taxonomy): Eukaryota > Metazoa > Chordata > Aves > Passeriformes > Corcoracidae > Struthidea > Struthidea cinerea. Next base: position 619,002 of record VZTI01001986.1, read on the forward strand.
CTGAGTTGTAAAACAATGAACAAATTTGCTAAATCCTGAAGGAATGCGCTGTCAGAAGAGCACATCTAAAGCACGCATCGTATTTTATTGGTCCTGCAGTAGCCATCAGCTGTACTACAGCTTTGAATGAGATCCAGTGTCTCTTAGACAAAATGGAGTTGTAAAACAAGGTTCAAATTTGTGAAGAGTTATTTAAGGGGTTCATAGTGAACAACAAATACAGTTGTACTAAAATTCTGGAACTGCACTGTGCATTCTTGAGTGCCTTTCCAGGCACATCATCCAAATGTTTACAGCACCTGCATGCTGAATTAGATTTTTTTTTTTTTTAAACAGGAATTCAAGGCAAATCCCATTGGATCTAAAAGGAAAACATGACAATAAAACCACCACAACAAAACCAATAAACAAAAAAAAAAGAAAGATCTTTAAACTGAAGTTTCTTTGCTTTCTCAGCTGATTTGAGCTATCCTGTACACTTGAAGGCATTTTGGGGCAAATTTTGATAAGATTTTCACCAGGTAGGAAAATAGTGATTGAAGAAATGAATGGAAGAATTTTAATCTAATTTTAATCCGCCACCTATTTTTAGTCATGAGTTTAAGATTCTATCTAGAACTGCCTTTTTAGTATAAACACAGAGATACACTCATGCAATCTCATCTCAACATCTCATTTCAGAAGTCGTGGAAGTGTTTCCTAATAAAAAGCTCTTTGTGGCAAGATCCAGTACATGTTTTTGCACAAATGAAAATGAGTATTTTGTGGGTCAATACACCAATTTGTGAGGAAGTTACTGAAAGAAATTAAGACCTTCATGTTTAGTTCTTCAAATAAAATAGTCCAGGGTTATTTTATCTCTTGGGAGAGTTTATTCCGCCATCTACTTCTATGCTAACTACCCCTACAAAGACTGATTGCAAACAGAAAGTGCAGGAATTCCAGCAGTGATGCTGGTGTACAAGACTGCAAGTCTGTAAAATCCAAGGAAATTTTGAAACCAACATGCCCTTCTGCATCTCTCAGTTACAGCTAAGATAATGACCCTACAATGAACATTGCAGAGATTCCCTGCAGAGGATTTCACAGATCTCTACCAAAAACAAGCAAAAAAATACGAAAAAAGAGACTGACAATAAAGTAAAAGTCAAAAATGATTCCACTTTGAAAGCTTAAACAAGTACTCTAAACCGACAATTTATTATAATATTATCTCTCAGGTTGACAAGGTTTTTTCCTAGTTTCTTCTATGAAAGAAAGAAAACTTATTTCTCTGTAGCAATATTAGTACTCTTTGCTTCTCAAAGAAGCAAGATTTCTTTGTATAAGAAGGATGCCAACTCAGCAGAATTCAAAAGAAAATTTCTTATATTTTTTATACCAATGGAAAAAAAAAAAAAAAGACACAAGGAAGTAGATTATCAACCAGCATAAATAACAAAAAGTTGCAAAGGAACCAATATGTAGTTAGAGAAGACAGGGATATCATGACAGACTTTTATGTAGCAGTCAGCATCACACTAAGATCCAGCGACTAGAAAGGAGTAGAATTTTTTAAGTGTACCTAAAGAGCTGTATTTAGAGCTGTATTTAGAGCTGTATTTAAAGCTTTTCCCATCCTACAAAGGAAGAAGAGTTTTTAGATTTGCTTCTAGTGTGGCCAAAGCATGTACTGAGACCAATATAAACCAGCTAGAATTCCTTGAAAACCAATTAAGTTATTGTGAATTTATAGATGTATAACCAAGATCAGATGTTAGTCTATAGAAATGTATTTGAAACAATGCAGAGACATGAGCTCCTTCAGACTACAGCAGTTTTAATATTTGGAAAATGGACTGTGATCACTGAATTATGTTGGTTGCAACAGGCTTTGCTGGACTACCAATGGTCTGTAAAATTTCCCATAAGTATCGTCAGGGAAAAAACACACTCCAAAAGGCAGAAAAAAGCTACACCATTGACTGCTCAAGTATGGCTATATTAAGCACTGAGAAAATATTGTACAGCTTCTCCAGACATTTCTGCTCCACCCACGCACTCTTGGAGTGAAAAATATTTTGAAAATATTCATGTCATCTTCAATCTTTTTGGCAAATCTGCCATTAGAAATAACATGCACTTTATCTTAGCCATGGTTTGCCTGAGATACGTATCATTATAAGTACTGATTATACACATTGATTATGGAAACAGTTCTAAAAACCTTGTTCCATACAAACTTTTCCTATTTCCAATTACAATGTAAGAGTCAAAGCTCGCTGAAATCAATGGAATAGTTCTACAGGCCTTCTTGACTTTTACCAAGACCAAGATATGAATAGAATTTTAATATTTAACCATGTTATCATACCCCAATCTTATGTGTGAAAGGATTTCCACAGATGTCAAAGCTTTCATATTACCCAGATTATGCCTGTGCTTATCTACTACATTGAATCAAGACTTTCATGTCTGCTCCTCAGACAAAACTTTCGCTTTTCAGTTAAACCTCAGCTCAAGTATATTTATGGATTCTGACATTTCCAACAGGCCAGCACTCAAAAATTCAACCTCTGACTAGTCACGGTTCTGAAGCACATTTAAAAACCATGGCATGTAAAAAAATAGTCTCATCTCATTCAGTAAAGGTAAAAAACATACCGTTATGAAGTGTGACACTGCTGATGTGGAAAAAAATTAAGTATTGCAACAGGTTATTAAATTGTTAATGGCTACATTCTATTCTCAGGTTTGTGGTTTGATGCAGTCCGGGTAAAATGTCAAACTGTATCAACATTAACAGCTTCTGACAAGCTCAAGAGGGGAAAAAAAGAGCTGAATGAACTAGCTGTTCTGCAAATAAAGAGACATTGTAACCTTTAAAGTGAGACAGAATTTAATTACGAAAATTAACACAGACTTTTGAGAGACTGCAATTTTCTGAATCTCATTCTTGACTGTCAAGCAAAAGTTATATTCCTGCATAATAAGAAACAGTGTGTGCCTACTTTCTGATCAAAAGTTAGTGATACCATCCAGAGGAAAAGGGAGAGGATTGAAGTTTGTGAATTTGACTTTTTACATTTATCCATTTTTAATTTATACAGCACCAGAGTCAGATTTGAGAAATGTGAGAAAAAATTAAATTTTGCAATTTTTTTTTTTTTTATCTTGGAAACATAAATGGTAAACACATCAAAAGATTTCTCATTCCAATTAAAATTGGACTCCATGGGTCATGAGGGTTTCACTATCTCCATTTCAAGGTTGAGGAAAATGAAGTGCAGTCAGGAGTGTGAATCAATGGCCAGGGTAAAAATCTGTTTCTAGTGCCGTACCTGAGGAACAGAATGGATTCTAATTTTAGCTTCTAAAATTTATTAGCTTCCTACTCTCTAGCTTTGAAAAACAAATGTGAATTTATGCATTTTTAAAATTTTACTACTGAACCATTCTCCTCAGAACATGTTTTTCTCAGGTGCTGTACTTTACCATTTCCTGTGTACTAACTCCCGGACAAGGAAAATCACCAGTATTTCTTATCAATCAGTGAGTGATTAGTTAATTGAACTACTTTTGCGTGGCATTATCCTGAATTTTTAATTAGTGAAAGGCCTTTTCAATAAGACTAAGACCGTAACGTTTTGCAGAAAGATTACCAGACTACTGAAAACTGAGGTCTGGACAAACATGTTTTTCATCTTTTGCCAAAGAAGTGAAAGAATGAACTGTCAATGGAAAGAAGAAAGGAAAAAAGGAAGGCGGGGATGTGGAAGGGAAAGAAAGAAGATAAAGCAAAGATGGATTTCTTTTCTGTTTCAATCATAAATTAGCAAATAATTCCTTGGAGTTTTCTAGATCTGTCATGATTTTCCTGATCACAGGTAAAATTCCAGAGAAGCATACAGGAAAAATACTTTTTTTTTAGTTTTTGAAATTTTCATCATTTTTCTGTTAAAAGAAGAACACAGACAGAGAGTCTAATGCTACAGTAGCTTCTATCTATTTAATAAAGGAGATAAGTTGTGGGTGCTGCATAGGGGAGAAATGTTGACTGCAAGGGTAGAAACTGGATTTTCACAACCTCACTGTTCTTCAGACTCTAAGTACATCTATGAGTCTGCACTGACTACAAAGGGAACTTAGACATCTTGGCCATATATGGAGACATCCCTGAGGAACATGAGATGTCTCCAGTTAGGTTTCTAAATCCAGAACGGAATCAACCCAAATGATTACACACACAGTTTATAGGGTTTTTTGTACACCGTACACAAATTTAATCTTTCGTGCATTTCCTTGTAGACTTCTAACTCGTTCAGACAAGGACATAATCTCATCTCGAGAACAGCTCAGCTGTCTCTGTCTCAGGAAGCTGACACTGTTCTCTGCTTCTAATTAATCTTATTCCATCACTTCATTTCAGCAGCTGGAAAGGGTTTTCCTTCCGAGGACTGAAGCAGCAATGCTTCACTAATCTGACAATATTGGATCTTTGCAGCTGCTAGACAGTGATGGCACGTGTCACCCACACTTCAGCATTTCAGTGACCCATCCAACCTTGCCATGGAAGTATCTCCTTCTTCCCTTAAGAGCACCAAACAGAAAGACTGTATTCCACACTTGGAAGACTGCTTCATTCCACAAAGCAGAAAAGGGTTATTACAGGACCTATATGTATCTTTTCTTCCTTTTAAGTCCATCTGCAATTAATTTTAGTTCCTATTGAGCATCTTTTCATTATAGTGCAATATAAACATTAAGAAACAATGGGAATTTTGGCTCTGCAACTGCATTTCTGCAGAGACACTGAGGCTGTTACATTTTTTATCTGCATAAGGCTGAGGCTGTTACTTCCAACACTGAATGCTTTGTTTGATAACATCTTAAAAATGTTATTGATCCTGAAGCTTTAATGTGGAACATTTGTTAGCTTAATGCTCTGGCGTTCTCTCTGCTGTTCACAGAGATGTAACTGTTAAGGAGGGTCCCAATTACAGGTTTATCACAGTAATTTATTTGAAGACTGATGCTTCAAGAATGTGAGCAAGTCCTGTAGAATATACTAACCATCCTTCGTTTGCTTTGATTGTTGACTGCCTTTGTCCCAACACTTGATCAGAGCACAAATATGCAGCTGTTCTTTGAACTTTTCTATGTTCTGCACCGCCATATTTATGGCAGCAGTAAAACACTGTGAATCAGCTGAGGGCCGGGCCAGCACACCCTTTTAAGAGGAAGGGTTTTTTCGATAGTCCCAAAATATTTTTTTCGTTGAGGTCACAATTGATTATTTCTCTTCTTTTTGGGGGTGGTGTTGAGAACTTGAAATTATTTGTTCAATACAAAATAAATACATAAATTGTTGTTAGGATTTATGAGAATGTAAACTAAACCCCATGTTGATTTCAGATAAATTCTGAACAAACTACAACACTTCTTTCTGAAGTTTCACTGAATTTTCAATGCCAATCCTCAGTTCCTGTTGCAAGCAGGTAGAAACAATGACATGTCTACCAAGATTTTAATGAGAAATAAAGGGAAAGGGAATATCATTTTTACTTGTCTTCTCTTCTTTTCTCTCAGATTATTGGGGAGCTAATTTCAACTCTGATGATTAAAGTTTGCTGATACACCTTCTCCTCTTTTTTCATGACTCAACAGTTTGTTTATCCAGCTGCTTTGAGTAAGAGTGCAGCCTGAAAAGAAAAATTTTCTGCAAGTGGTCCTGATCCACATGGGGATGAAATAAAATGCTTCAAAGCTGTTCTTTTTTCCCCCCCCACCCTCTATTCTTTTCTTTCTTTCTTTTTCTTTTTTTTTTTTGACTCTCTTTTGAATGTTTGCTTGTTTCTCTACATTGCTCTGACTTGCACTTACAAGGAACAACAGCGTGAGATCCTGGGTCTACAATACTTGGTAGACCTCTTTGACCTCTTGGCCAAAGTTCTAAGTGGGGATATGATGTGTGGAGACAGAATTTCTACCCTGAATTGGTAACAGTGTCACCTCTTTGCCATATATACACCATAACCTATTTTCTATGAAAAACTTATTTTATGAGAGAGATGTAGTGTTTTTTATTCTTACAAATTAAATAGACTCTTTGCAATATGTTGGGACTAAATATATTTTTATTAATGATTGTTCTGCAAATCCCTAAAGCTATTTTCAATCAAAAAAAATGGTGTAAATTTTTACCTTAAAATTATATTTCAATACATGTTTTTTTTTTTCTAACTTATTCTGTATTTTTCTTTAATATTGACTGTTAAGTTGTTTACAAATGTGTTATTTCCTTCTCTTTCATAAATTTCCATAAGTTGAATTATCTGTAAATTCCGTAGACTAATGGCAGCCAGATTCTCTTTCTTTTTACTGGGTTGCAAATAAACAGAACTTTTGATTAAATTGGGAAATAATTTCCAATGCAGATAAATAAGACTAAATCTCAAGTATCTTAAATAATTTTGGACTTCAATAGGCCATTGTACTGCTATGTCCATCTGTTTAGAATATTTTACACTTTATCGTCTAAAGCAAGATGCTCATACCCGTGAAAGCAAAAGAGCTTGTCAGGCATTAAGAGGTCAGCAATCTGCTGAGAAAGAAAAGCAGGATGTCAACGTCTTTAATAATGATCTTGAAGACCGTAGCGTATCTGAAATGTGCTTTGTTAAATAAAAGGATGGCTTTCTAAATCATGGCAACTACCAACTGAAGAGTTCAATAAGAAATTCACTGAAGCATGAGCCATCGTTGATGCAAACTAAGCACACATAGAGGCAACAGTGCAATAACTTTTCCATCTTAGAAATTTTTCAAGTGATTTATTTGCTTCAAATGCAGGTACTGAAAAGCCATGATAAAAGGTACCCTTGAGAAAATTAATAGGCATGGTCCTAGAGTGATATACATCTTTCTCGTCACTTTATATACAAAGGCACTGTTTTCTTCTGGTATTGAAATTTGTCTTTTTTATAAATCGTGCACAAAAAAAAATCATGTGGTCAATAAATATTTTCTCTGACTATAATGGGTTTTATGAGTAGAAGAGCTTAAAAACACATTTGCTATAATTCACTCTGTTTCTGTAGGAGTTACTTTGCAGACTAAATGTCTTGGTAATCAATTCTTCAGACAGCATATACTGCTCTCATTTAGGTTCCTGAAAGATGCCTGTAAGGAACCTTGTTAATTTAGGTTAATTGATGGAGTGTTCAAAAGAGAAGATATTTCACCATTCTCAAATTGCTCAGAAGTCCCCCAGAATTCAAACGTCTCAGAGATTCCCTAAGAGGAGTGTACAAATCAGATATTTTCTTCTGGCACAGAAACCTCAAACAACTAAGTTTCAACCCTAGAACCTTCATCATTCCAGAAGATATGAGAACCAGAGAGACCACAAGTTGAATTTTACATCACAGATCATGCTGGTAGAAGAGAGAGTTTAAAATACAACCCACAAAACCACTCAGCCTGTCCTTTAAAATGTAACCTGAGCAAGCTTGACCAGGAGCCACCAAGAAACAATGAACATGGGACCCCATTTCATTGACTGAGAAGTAATTTCGGGCCTTGTGTAATTTCCTTTGCACTTCCTGAAGCGTGTCAAGCAGATATCAGCTATAAGTCTCCATTCAGATTTCTACTAGTTCAGATTCTGCAGCAGGCATAGACCTGACAGAGCCACCCCCTAAGCAGGTTTTATTTCTTAATAGCTCTAGCCACCGTCCAGGCTGGCTGTGCTCAGCTGGCATCCTGCATGCTGTGGGTTCTTGCCAAATGATCCACAGCTTTACTGCTTCTGGTGTTGGATCTCAGGCACAGAAATGGGGAACCGACAGCTCCACTGAACATCAGAGAAAAGACAAGCTAGAATGTGTTTAATAAGGCCTAACAAAATATCCTGGATGTGTTAAGTCCAAATGGACTTTTTAACACCCAGACAGATGCCAAAATATTGATTCATAGATGGTAAGTGGATTCCATATTATCCTATCTCTGCTTAGAAATAGAGCTTACAATTTGGCAACACAAGGAAAAAAAAGAAATCATCTATTTGGATAAATGCTGCTGGCGGAGCTCAGACAAATTTCAAAATGTAAGCTTAAAGGATTTACAGCTAACCATTGTAACTACATCATTACAAATTTTAAATACCACTAATTCAAATCTTTTCTTATGGTTATTACCTTGATTGGAAATTAAAGTCTATATTGTTGAAGAAAGAGTACAATAATGGAAAATTAAACTAATGTTCCCATTGGGGCAGTATCTGTTGACTACTAATTCAGATCCAGTTTGGCTCCAGGCATCATTGTTTGGACAACACTGCCTGCAAAGTGTCCGCCACATGTCCAAAATAGTAAAGAAAGAAGAAAATTGGGTATGAAAATTGGCATGTTTAAGTCAGAGACTTGGAATTCTCAATTTTGGGTTGAAGCAACACCAAGTTGACTATTTCTAAGCCCAGAGAACACCTAACCAACAGACAGCTGTGAATGATTTGCACTACCCTTAACCATAAAATTCAATGTGGTGTGCCAAGAATCTGAATTATGAGGCAAAGGGAACAGGCTTCCAGTAATGATGTGTCACACACAAAAGAGAAGAAAAATAATGGCAAATCAATTATTATCTCCAGTCAAGGAGTTTTCAGTAACATAGGATGACAATTATTGGTGCATGAATTCAATCCAAACCCATGTGTTTGGCCTTGCTTCAGCCTGCAAACTATAACCTACTTTATGGTGGAAGGCATCCTGCTGAAAGAGAAAATTTCACAATTTCTGAACTTCCATTTCCCATAAATTATCTCTTCTAATTGATGCAATAATATACTTCACTGCTGACATGATTAGCTCAGCTACAGGGAGGCTATTTACCCTTGCAAAAATATCTGAAACAGTAACGAATGAACTAGGGTGAAATATTTTGGTTTAAGAAGAATGAAGAGGTAATGGAAGCCAAGAGTTAATAGTTAAGCTTATTTCAGTTTAAAATTTTTAAATATATTTTTTTCTTTTTGTGCTCTCCTGTCCTTCTAGCATGGCACTTTGACAATCCTGTAAAGAAATAGCCTGGTCTTACCTGCAGCATTAGGGAAACCAAGAGCTATTTTCTGACCAATTGACTTTATTGTCTCTACACAGATTTCATAGTGTTGCTTGGGTAACGAAGCAGAAGAAAGAAGCTGGGAAAGAACAGCAGGTATCTAGATAGAAAGGAATAAAAATTAACTGAATTATGCCTCTGTGGGGCATGACAGCTCAGTAGATACCAACCTACAGAACTAAACAACGGCTACTTGCCAGAAAGAAATGAACAATTTAATCAAGTAACAAATGAATTACAATTACAACAATTACATTGTCGGTTATGATGTAAAAACATGAGGGTCCGAGAAACAGTCCTGATTTAAAAAAACTCATATGCTCAGAGAGCTGTTTAGATGGAGGATGACAGATTATCCATCGTGGTTTGGAAATTCTGAAGAATTCTTACATTGTCAGCAACTGACTAAAAAAGAATTAAAAATTTAGTTTTCAATAAGAAGTCAAAAAAAAGGTATAAAACACATTTTCCATTTTTTTAAGAAAAAACAATGTTAATTTTTGACTGTCTCTGAAGTACTCTCTCTCGCACAAATTCTGAGATCCCATGAACTACAATGAAATGATATTAGGAGGTCAGGCAAGAAATTTCTAGAAGCAATATGCACTACAGTCACATTTTTCTAGCCTCAGTTTAGAGCTACAAAATGCTACAAAAATGCTATCTGCAGATATTGCAACAAACTTGTCTTAAAATTTACATTTAAAACAGGCTTACTTTACCTATGGATATTACTTTTTGCCCTAACAAGGCACATATCCTTGTGGATTATACACTTGCAACAAACTTAGCTGTCACCTTCTGTTCAGTAATATACTGAACTATTTTCAAGGCCTTACTTCCCTCATTTGTTTTGAAATTTAAAAAAGGAAAGCAATAATGCAGAAATTTCTAATGCAATATTAAAAAAGCAGTATTTTTTTTTCCTCCTTCCTCTTTTAAATGAATCTTCATCAGAGTCAAGGTTTTCCTGGATAATGTTTTATCAGTTCAATTGTAGTCTTTTCAATGAGCTTTGTGAAACAATAGCAAAATTAGTTGATAATATTTTTTTTAGTAAACAATCTGTAAAGAACACATACTAAACTTTACAGCTGAATGATTTGTATCAGTTTAAATTTGTAAAAATGCACCTTAGGACTAGAATTACAACTATTTCAGAGCAGTAAGATGCGATAGAGTACATTTTTTTTTGTTTCCATATGAAAACTTCCACAAAACACGTGTTCCATTTCTAAATGATTCATCTTTTTTTCCTTCCAGATATACACAGGCTTATAGAGTAATAAATAAATTCCAGAGTAATTATTTTCCAGAAAGACTTTCTAAAGAATTTATTAACGGATTTAATGTGTTTGGATCTCCAAAGCAATAATATCCAAAAATGCTTCTGCCAAACTAGTTCACATATTCTAAATCCCTCCTCAGATTCCCTATAGCTCATAACTAATCAGTGTCACTGCAACTGCAAACCACCACTAGCAATCCTACCCTTATACAGCATCTTTCATCTGGAAGGATTCTGAGGAACTTTGCTTTTATTACTTCAATGCAAAGGTCATTAATTTCCAAATGACAGTTCCTTTATATTCTTCTTCCTGTGATGCAAAGACATAGAAATGAAAGATTCGGTGAGCTTTCAGGCTAAGCAATATTGCTCTACAATTTCCCTTTATGATTTTGGGTGATTTCCCTCCCCCATCCCCTGCCCAGCCATGAAAGGATGTAAAATCAGGATTGTAGTGCCTAGTCCCTAGAGTCACATTTGATTAAAAATACAGGAACTAATGTGCCATTGGCCTGCTATGGTCTTAGCATATAGTTTATTATCCAGTTTATAAGAAACATGTTATTCATATAAGTGGCATTATTAGAACCATAAATTACTGTATAAACATAGATCTCTATTTGTAACTGCTGTGGCTTTCATTAGAACTGGCTAAAAAAGTACCCCAATCAGTTGTCTTAGGAATGATCTATATTAATGTCCATGTCTTCTGTCTGTCATCTGGAATTTTTTGGCTTTCTAGGGAAAATTAAGTACTATATGAAAAGACAAGTGGAAATAAAGTACAAAAGGAAACTCTTCAGTTCATATTTGGCATTCCAGTACAACTTGGAAAATTGGAGATTGACAAAGGCCTTCAAGAGAAAAAACTGCAAAGATCTCTCAGCACCATTGTTTCACATTCCTTTACAATCTTACAATTTTACTAATTTTAGCAAGTGCTTAGAAGCATTTATTGCCTTGTCAAAAATAGCATAAAAACAAAGGCAATCTTGAAATAGGGAAAGTTATTGCACTCTATTATTTTGTGCTGTAACTACAGTTTTGTTTTTTTTATTCAATCTAATTTTTGTTTTATTTTTTGGTGGGGCTTGGGGGGTGTTGAGGGCTTGGATAGGATACCCTTTAAAGGTAAAAACAGCAGCAATGAAATATGAATGCGTTTAAGGTTAAGGTTAAGTTCCCAATTAAGCCAATTGGAACTGCATACCCAGAGTTTTAGATCATTTTAATGAATCCTGAAAACACATTTTTCAAATATATGCTATTTGCTTGAAATTTTTGCTGTCCTAGGCTTTGATACTCAGAGAAGGACTAAAACCCATTTTTCAAATGCATTTGTATTGTGTTTCAAAAAGATCACTATGATCGCACCCCTGCTCCAATTTTTAAAATTATCTGTAGCATGACCAGTATCAGAAAAAATCATATATAAAAGCCCTACCTTCTCTATAAAAGGCATGTGTACCTTCAGCCAAGGCCAAAATGGCAGAGCCTTGAAATCACAAAATAATGTATTCCCACAGCTACAGAATTTGTGTGAGAACAGGTGGAATGACCAGGCAGCATTGAAGATTGCTGATGTCCTGGGAGTGAAAAGGCACCCCTTCCCTCAACAGGAAAAAAACTCTTGCAATAGATCATGAGTTCTTTCCTTTCTAACCTTGTAAATCAGACATTTAATGTCCATACAGATATTTTATACTCATCCTGTAGGAATCAAAATGCAACTTTATTCCTAAAAATCCTTCCCCTTCTGGTTGACATAAGCAAAGTTGTTCTTTCAGCACAAAATTAAGACTGGTTCTCTGATTGTACAGTGTTAAAGGGAACAGGTGAATAGATAATGGAATTATGTGCAGTTCATGTGTTTTTGTAGGACTGAAGCATTACAGAAATGTTTCTGTTAATACCTCTGTCAGTGGCCTTCCCTTCACTTCCCCCTATTGCCTTATCAGTGGAAGGCTGTAAGGAAACCCAACAGAAGGTGGCAAACTAGAATAAATTAAACACATTCATACATATTTCTCTTAAATCTATCTCATACAATGATAAAACAAGGTGCTGTGGTGGCCCAGCCCAGTGGGCTGTGGTCCACTCCCACCCATCAGGCCCTGGCCATCCAATGGCTCGACGAGTCTGAATCAGAAGGCGCATCTGTGGGCGGGGAAACAGCATGAGCACGTCCCCTGTTTCTAGAAAGTTCGCGTTTATACAGTTGTTTATTGGTTATTAGCAGTTGAGTCCTCCCCTAACTTCCCCTGGTTGGTTTCCTACAATTGTACCCTCCCCTTACGCCCATTTTCATTGGAATGCGTAGGTCGCTCCACCCCATTTTCCCCTCCTTAAAACCTCCTGTAACAGCCCTGGACCCGTGGAGATTTTTCCTTCTCCCGGTCCTGTAGTAAGTTCTGCTGGACGTCTGGGAGGTCTTTCGCTCTCTTTTCACCCCTTTGCCTCCGAAGCCTAGCAGCCTGGTGACCGGCAACCTTTAGGCAAGCTTCCCAGGTCTGGGGGTGGCTTGGCCTGACACCTGCCCTGGAAAGGACACCAGATAGCTGCGTGTTCTTTCAGGAGGGCCGCCTTCACTTCCTCGACTGTCATTGAGCTATCCAGAGGAAAGCTAGGCAGACAACAAGGAACTATTATCTTTCAGATATTATAATGCACACTAACGGACATTCATCCATAAAATCACAGTGAGAGGGTTTGTTCTGTTTTCAGACACCAGTGTGATGCCTGTGGAAGTCACAAGACTCTCAGACCTCTGCAGGCAGCAGCACTGGCTGATGTAAGGTGTGCTGTGATGCAAATTGCTTTGCAAATGGATGGACCCTGCTTTTTTGTGTAGACATGAAGTCTTGCATGCCATACAGTTATAAAACTCCAGTCATTTTTTGTTAGAAAATCCATGACACAAGCCAAACTTTTGAGGGTTACTTTTGTTTTGTTTTTTCTTTTTAAATGATCTGACAACAAAGAAAGGGAAATTTTTAACTGACTTCTGAATGTAGAATGTGACCTTAGCATATTAATTTAGTTATTAAATTAAACACATTCTGGAATCTTTTTTTACTCAGAGGTTGAGTGACCCAGAAGAGCTTCTATTTGTTTATCCATGTCTCCCCCTCTAAATAGGCTGGCTCTATGCAGACTATTGAAATTAGTTCACAAGAAGTTCCAGCTTCTGAACACGCCTGGAAATTCTCTGAGTGGACTATTGACACCTTCTAAAATAATCTCAGGAGATATTCTAAGAGCTTGAAAATAGAGGCTGTCACGTTCAACTGTCTAAGAATGTTTCTGCATATTACCTAAATTATTACTACAACATAGGCAAACAAAGAATTCTTTTAGCAGAGACAGCAGTGGAGGATTAGTTGACTAGACTGTATTTTTCTTTTTTAAGCTACATACTTTTTCAGGCACTTTGAGAAATTTATAGGCACAGTTCTGTCATTGAAACTCTAGCAAAGTGGTTCCAAATCTGCACCAATATAGGCTACAACAGGATTGGATCCCAAGTTTTTCAAACATTTGACACAGTGCTTACTTTTATGAGGATCTATAAAAAAAAAGAAGTAAACTGTATCATCCCCTTCATCCCTGTGGGCAGATAAGATTAAGTCCACATGGATTTCTGCAGTGAAATCGTGGCGGAACAGAATATAAACTTTCAGAGTTGTGTCTCTAAATTGGAAAAAAATAAATCTATATTTGTTTCAAGGGTTTCATAGCAGGATTCATGAGCAAGAATGGAGCCTGTGTGTTGTCTGTTCTCCATGAGATTGCTGTACGACTTTGTAACCATATGAGGGAAAAAAGAGAATGTACGTAGGGCTGAGTTATGGCTTCTATGCTGGAGGCAAAAACTCAGTTTCAACTCTTTCTGCTGACATTTCTTCATAGTTGAAATATAGAGAGGAAACCTGGTTGCCTATATTTCAGGTGGACACCAAAGTGAGCCAATTCATGCACGATCTGAATACCTTTCCAATAAGAGGAATTGATGCTAAAGAGCTGAAATAGGCTGCAAAAATACGAATTACAAAATTAATATCTGCATCAGAGCAGTCATTTGAACTCTTAACTCCCAAGACTCTGTGTTGGGTAACACTCTTAAGCTGTTTACCTCAGTTCATCCATACAGAACATTCAGATGTTCACTGAAGCACAAAACAGGACTGTGAGATAATTCATCTGCTGCGCAGTGTTTAGGGTAGTTATCCTAGAGATGTGATTTAGAGAATATCCAAGTAGTTTACACAAAATGAAATAATTTAAACAGAAAAGGCATAAAATAGCTCAATTTCAGATATAAAACAGGATGAGTGAGAACATTCTCATACTTAGATTTAAAATTCCTGAAGCAGAGCAGGATGTTGAATCTATGTTCTTCCATAAGCATGGGGAAATGTTATGAATATGAGTTATTCTGTAACTTGAAAGTATTGTTATTTTGTGTGTCCTGTGTAAGTCCACCAACTATTTTTCTTTTGTTAAATATACTCAAATGAGTTTTTTTTCTCGAATTAGATTTTTTTTTTTTTTTTTTTGTCCAGGTACGGAATCTGAGCCAGAAGTTGTTTGGTTTGGTGATAGTAATGAACAACTCACACTACTTCATTGCAGAAGGATTCCTTTTCAAGCTTTATGGATGCACTGGAAAAATAATTAAACACACAACTCTGATGTGAACAAATATTTGACAATGGCATGGGAGTAGTCCATGTGGAGTGTGTTAGGGTTCATAATACTAACAGCAGAAGCATGCCAGCTTTGTAGTAGTTGACTTTTTATATGAGAGTGGTTACAGCTGGAAGCACACTAAAAATTAACAACACTTAACTGCATAACATTAGCAGGAATTGCAGAGCTGAACTGAGTCACAGTAAAAGCACAGAAGTTGTATTTCAGTATTACATTAAGACTATAAAACCATATGTTTTTCTTGTTGAAATATAGTTTGGGTATATTTTAATGTTTTTATCAACATGACAAATCTATTTAAAAGCATGTCTGCTATAGTATTTCTGTTGTGCAAAGATCTTGTTCACATCCAGAAGTGAATTGTGCTCACTGACATGCAGCGATCTATGCACTGGACATTCAGCACCTAATGTCCACTCTCCATGTGCACTTCCCAGTCAGTCATGCCATATCAAGGAGAAAGAAGCAGGAGGAAATTAAATGAGTGAGAAAGAGAAACAGGAAGTGAGAGAAATGAAAGCACAAGGCAACAAGATCAATTTTACTTTGCTGCCTTAAAGAGTAGGCGTGAGACTCAAGCATACTTCCCTGGAGTCTGTCATCCAGTGCCCCTCACCATTTGAATAACAGTACACATGAGCAGAAGAGAAAACCAACAATATTACAAGTACATTTGATCATTCTTCTTGGTAGATTTTTGAATTCTTTTTTCATGTGGAAGCACAACTGTAAGGCACAGGATGATTATCAGTCTTGTCTGCAGAGACCAAATTCAATAGCTGTATTGAGTTTCCCTGCAGAAAACAGGACAGCAACTCCCACACATCCTCCAGGAAAGTGGGTGATATGCCAGCAAGGCCAGGTGAGGGGGTTGTGGGAAGTACTTTCTCTGACAAGGAGCAGAACTGTATGTATGTAGGATAGGAAGGAACTTATCACCACCCATTTGTACCGTATTAACTGACTACTCTTTTTTTTCTTTTTTTTCCCTTTTTTTTTTAATGAAGACTTCTAGTAAACAGTGTTACTTGTATCAATCTACAATTATTAGTCCATGATTACATTACCATTACTCTGACAGATCACTTTGACAAGCAATGTATTTCTGGTGCTGCTGGAACAGATAGGGAATATGTAGGAGGCAAAGACTAAAAAAAAAACCTATTCAGAGGGGATTATGGAGGTTAATGCAAAGAATATGCTTGTTGAGGGTATTAGAATTGGTGAACCAGATTCATAGCTCATTGAGGTCTCACTACATTCCTCAGTGCCGTGTCAGTGGGAACAAAGATACTGAAATGAAAACCCAAAGCCCAGAGAAGAAAAGAAGTTTCCTAATTATTTTCACTCTAGTGTCTAAGGTTCATTCTATAGGTAATAAATAGTACAGTGAGGATACTTGGGCTTTCAGAGAACACTATGTTAAGAAAAATATAAGTTTCCTCTTGTGTTTAATACTGAAATCTTATAATAATCAATGTGCTTACAAAATATGCTGCTGATAACTTCTGGTCTATCACTGTTTTCAGATGTGGTATAGTTCTGTTTAGATTAGTGAGCGCCAAATCTACCTGATCTTAGTCCTACAAAGAATATTCCTACTTTAATTTCCATGCAGAATTTCAGTGTAACATCCTCCCACATAATTCAGAATATGTTTTTTGACCCATTTATAAAGTTGTGACTCCATCAAACTAATTTTACTTTAGACCAATTTCAACTGCCTCTTATTAGGATAGATGACCAAACTCTTATTTGCTTGGCTTTACTTTCCTTTCTGCACACCTTTGCCTTTCCTTAGTAACAGCTTAATTTGCTGATGAGAGTAATTTATATTCAAGAAAACTATTTCACTGAACATTAATGAAGGAGATGACACAGGAGACTTAAGCATCTCTTAGACACTTTCCTAGAAAAATTAAAATCCCTCCTTAATTTACTATTATTATAACTCCTATTTGTATTGTTGAAATTAATTCCCAAGCAGTAATGCTTTACAGGCAAAACATTGCTGTCTAAGATGATACCACCACACACATTTTTTCAATTTGGGTGGCAGACATGCTACTGGAGGTTTGGGGAAAGCCACACTGCCTCATATTAGTGCTTGTTTTCTATTCAACACAGCATGAAAGATCTGGCACGTGTTTTGTGCTTCTGACTTGATGCATATTTTCTGTATTTTTTGGACTGTCTAAAAAAAAATAATAGTAAATTCAAGTGTTTTTCATCAAGATCCTAAATCATTCACATGTGTGACTAAGTCTAGGTGCCACAAAGTTACACCTCATTTAGCTGTTGTTCATTCAGCAAGAGCTGAATCATTTTAAACTAGATTTCATAGAATCACAGAATAAGCTGAGTTGGATGGGACCCATCAGGATCATCAAGTCCAACTCCTGACCCTGTCCCTCCACTTTCCCTTACGGGGACGTTGAAGATCCCCAGGAGGTCTCTGCTTGTCTCCTCCAGGCTGAACAAACCAAGTGATCTCAGCTGCTCTTTCTAAAGCTTCCCCTCCACACCCTTCATTGTCCTCATGACCCTCCTTTGGATGGTCTCTAATAGCTTAATGTCCAACTTTACAGGGAATTCTCTATGAAAATATATTTTAAAGGGTGTGTTATTCCTTTAAGCAATTTAATTTCCTAATTTACTGACTCCAACTAAACTAATTTAGTCAAGAGTTAAAACTTATGAAAAATATCTGCAGAAGGGACTTGCACCAATTTGAAAGAAATCTTTAAAAGCTGAGCTAGAAAAGGAGGAGTGATTTAAATTCTAACAAAGTCTGTCCCACTGAAAACAAGAATATGAGTGTGCAACTGGCAGTCAGCAGGATTTATTTGACTTCACAAGTTGTTTCTCAGACTTCAGTAGATAAAAATTTGGCTTTGGAGCTTCATTACCTGCAGGATCACATCAATTTTCTTGTACTGAGCCAGCCTTCACAACCAAGATGCAGCTCACAAGCAGTAAGAGAAATTCTCAGAACTCTCCCTTACAAACTCACCAATCATTTTAGAGCCAATGCTTACTTAGCCATTTAACTGAAATTTGTAAGCGCTTACAGCAGTAAAAGCAGGAACTTATTGTTCATAAGGGATTTTGACTCAGAGAAATAAGACTATATGGGAAGTTTAACCCACTTGGTATGGATTTGAGGTAAAGGGAAATCAGGACTATATTCAGTATAAGACTTTAGTGAGAGTGTATCAGCAGATCAGATTTGGACAAAATGAAAAACAACATAAACCAAAGAAGTTTGCATTCTGTTGACTTTATATAGTCAGTAGTTGGCTAAGAAGATGACAGGGCATGCACCAAGACGGGAAAAATTATGTCCCCATTGATATTTACATATCTACAGAACAAAATGAAAGTTTTAAAAACCTGTACCCTTAAGTTTCATCTTCTTTTTCACCCCCTGCATTTTCAGGCAAGACTGGTCATGAAAGGCCTACTTCTACAGAGCGTTCTTGAACTGACTAAAAATTCGACATTGTTAGAATAACAGTAGTTGAGCATTGAGGCATCTATTCAGTTTGTTAGTTGAAGGTAGCTAATTAAGCCACCTTCTAGGACAAGATGTTAGGTTGGATAATAATGTAAGAAGCAGAAACAGAAATTTATTTAAAAAAGACTTACAAAGAAAAGGAAAATTATCAGGTTTATAACCTGAAAAGGGCAACAGAATCTGCCACTGTTTTTCCAATCTAACTGAACAGTACATCAGGGACAGCATTTCAGGCAAACAGTTTATCTGAAAGAGCAGTTCCCTGATTAAACCAGCAATGATAAATCACTGGGTATTCTCTAGTGCAATGCACTGTTTTAGCCATACAAAAATGAAAGAAAAGAATATGAAATGCTAGGCCTTAGAGACTCTATATGGTGAAAGGGAGTTTTGAAGTCTACAGAGAATTGTTCATGTGTGAAAATATTTAATTTCTTTCTCCTTTTTTTTTCTTTTAATGATCTCAAGGTGGTTAGTACTTTTCATAGTTTTGACCCCCTCCCCAGAAGTAAGGAATGATTCTAGAGGAAAATTACTAAGTGTGATCCTGATTAAAGCTATACTAACTATGACAACCACTTATTATAATAACTACTTTTAATTTTTAATAACAATGTAAAATCTACAGTTTTGCACCACTAGTATTATTAAACAAGGGAATACAGAATTTAAAGCTGAAGAAGCAATATTATCTTAATTTGATCTTTCAAGTACTGTTTATTCATGTATGTGTTTTTCAGTCTTTGGTACAACCCATACTTATCTGGATTGTACTCACATATACTAATGTCTGGATTTCCTGTCACGTTTTATTTTTAACACAGAACTCACCTCGTGTTGCTCAGAATGGGCATTGCTCAATTAGAAGTTACTTTTTCACAGTTAAACTTGTGTCCCTGGGCCTCACTAAAACACACCATCAAAGAATGCACTATATTTTACCTCGAAGGTAGAACTTTGTAGACCTCCTCGGCTGCTGGAATTTGGGTGTTACAAACGGGCATGAAGCTGTTTTTAAAGGACACAGAAAAGTCTTCAATGACCCAAGGAAAGAAAACACCCGACATTGGTATTTTGTCTTACAAAGAACATAATATGAGCACTGTGATGAGCAGGCCAACAAAAAGATATTGTGCTTTCCCTTGGAGCCAAGACAGAAGATGCAATCACAAGACCGGACTTACTCCAGTTTGCTTTGGAAGTAGCCAGGAAAAGGTCTTGCAGCTTAAAGTGGTCCTCAAAACATGATCATGGCTACAACTTATAGCACAATATATGACTAATTGCAAAAGACTCTGGAGAGCTCCAGGAGGATTGAAGGAGGAAAACATTAAAGCCTTTCCCAGAGATTCATCCCATGTCATGAGTAGAAGCAGTCAAGGGTCAGAAGAAGTTATAACCTCCTTGTACAGCTAAAGAAGGATGTGCCCTTGTTAGATCTTCCTGGAATTAATCTTCCATGAATGGTATGGCTAAAGCAGCCAGGAGGGATAAACATAAGAAGAAAGAGAAGAGGTGAAAAAATATGCATATACAGCTATACACCCAGAACTAAACCATTAAATAAGGACCCTTCACCACCAAGCCTCAGATGGGCATAAAGGAGAAACTATTTAATTTCTGTCTAGGTAATAAACAAGTGATAATGGAATTTCTCATGTCTGAGATGAGTTTGACCTACTTCAAAATTACTGAATTTGGGTTGTAATAACTCACTAATTCCTAAATTAAATTATGCTATAAAAGTCACATTACTGGAGTCCTTCCATTGATGATTATAACCTGTATAGGAAAAACCAGTGGGGAAAAAAGGAAGGGGAAGATAAACTATGTTAAAAATAATTTTAACTGTTTCTAAGATACCAGCTTTATGAAACAAATAAACTTTAGCAATTAGGAGTTGCTGTGGTAATGAATGAAGCAGTAAATGTGTGGCTGCAGGTTACCAAATCACACTAAAGGATGGGAGGATCACCTTCTTAAAGACCAATATATCATGTGTAGCTTGAAGAAGATGTATTATGTCAGGGATTTCAATTCTTACTGACACATGTTGGAAGTCAAATGCATGGAGCCGCTCAATACTTTCAGAGTTTATAAAATTACAAAATTAAATCTCAAAAAGATGTGACAACCAATATACAATTGTGTTCACATAGAAAGAAACATTAATCTCAGGGCAAAAATTAATGAGTGGTAGAGTATAAGATATAAGGAGTCAATTATGTCTGAAGCATCCCAACCTCCACCATATTTACAGTTCATTTAAATTTTATAAGCTAGCTTCATGAACATGATAACAATTATGAGTGAAGTCTATTGGGAGAGAGTAATTAAATGTGACTGATAACTGGGAATTCCTAAAGTGCAAAAAATGTCAAAATTTCTGCTGAGGAAGAAAGCTCTGCTAGCTACAACAGACATGGAAGGAAGCTGAGAGCATCAGTTAATTAACTAATAATTATGATAGAAAAAAGGAAGATCTGATAGAGATAAATATATAGCAAGAAATAGGAAACATATGATGCTACATGTTGATAACTGATAGGCAGTGTTACACATTTAAAATGTTAACACAAACTACGTATTTCTTTAAATTAAAAATTACTGTCATAGAGTAATAATTTTAATGTCAGTCTGTATATTTTAATTCTAGAATACATACTATTTGACCTTTTAAATTTATCACTTGGGAAAAGACAGTGTAAATATATTATTATAAAATTTTCTAGTGACACAAAGATCAAGAGAATCAGTAGCAGCAAGAAGACTATGTCACATATGCAGAATGAACTCAGTTTCTTGGTAAACACACTGTGGGAAAATGATGTGTATTTCAACATTGCCAAGTGGAAAGAACATAATTATGAACAAGGAATGTAAGTCATTCTTCAGGATTGGGAATTCTAAGGAATGAGAGAAATATTGAGTCAGTTAGAGGTCAGCATGGATAATTACTCGAACACGAGTTTTCATTGTGGAATACAAAAGTCCTTGAAAGTTTTAGTAGAGAAAATGCCAAGTATAAGTGAAGAGAGTATGTTACATCTGTACTGGCAATGAAGCCATAAGTGCTAGATTATTATGTCTAATTATGTGTTTAAAGAAGGATGATGAAAAATTATAAATGGCTCAGAGAAGTCCAGGAATATGATTAAAGGACTGGAGAACATCTCTTACTAAGGAAAAAAAATAAATCAGAAGACTAGTTTAGTTTCCAAATTTGAAAGCTAAGAAGTGACATGATCAGTGATTAAACATACTTTCCTGATGAAATCTGATAACAGAGATCTTCTCAACCAGAAAACATAAGGACAATAATCCCTTCTTATTATTCTTCCCAAACAACACCAGCATTTCTGTGGGATAATTCTGATTCCCAGTGATACACATTTTAATGCCTCAAAATCCTTTCCTGAAGGTAACTTCTGGTCGCCACATGATTCTAATTCTCAGCCTCGGAATGAGAAAGAGCTGGGCAATTTTTGCCATAATTATCTGTTGAAAACTTTACCTTGAGGCCTGACAATGAGAAGTAGTTAAAATCAGGCTGCCTTCTAAGCATCTAAGAATGCACAATGCACAATCCTGACCTGAGGTGTCACCTTCCAAACTACTTGCAAATTTTCTGTGGTTTTGACCTCACAGAGTTTCTCAAAAGTGGAGCAGTGCTCTAATCTCTATTTTATAACTTTGTTCCTGTGAAAAATTGTGCCTCTGCAGTTTATCCAGAGACACAAACAAAGTAGTGGCTGGTGATAAGCATACAAAACTGATTTTTCTATTTCCAACTCCTGTTCAATTTATCATTAGACTTCTCTGATAATATAGTTACTACCAGTTACTTCAGTATATCCACACTACAGTATTTACAGACTCTGGTTTCCTATTCAGAGCTCCACAGTCTTCAATTCAAAATTTATTTAGTCAAACCAAAAAAAAAAAAAAA
>VZTI01001986.1:641601-667265 GCA_013397865.1 Struthidea cinerea
AAAAAGAAATAATTAAAAGCAAAAGGTAAGCACTGTGGGCTATCCAGTTTCTGAACTATACAGAGAAGAAACTTAAAGCAATGGCAGAATCTCAGTGTAAAAAAAATCAGTTCTTTAAATTGTAGAGGAGAGATAAGTGATGTCTGAGTGGGATTTTGAGGTTCGTAGTCCCTAACTTGGAGAGTTGAGCCTCCAGCTTTAATCCTAGGCACTGGCACACAGTGCATAGGAAGAAATTTCCATGTGCTACAGTTTATGTTCTAATCTAAACAGTGCAATATAAACTGGGGCATGTGTTATTTCATGGATGACACAGTTTTCAAGTTATGACAGTTTAGTAGTGTCCCAGGCTCTTGGTTCCCACACATTCCACGACTTTTTCATTTTCCAGAACTGTCGTCAAAAGCAGCTTCAGACTGCTGGAGAACACTGAGAGAAAAGAGTAAAAGATATGTAATATATTTAGATAATAAATTGTGATGGATCTGTGTTATGACATTATCTGTTACTGTGATGATAGGTCAGGATTGCAGTCAGGCAGTTTAGAGCAGTTAGTTTAAGAAAACAAAATTGTTCCCAGTAGATTTCTAAAGGCCATTACAAGCAATAGAGAAAATCTCTTTCCTCATTCTCTTCTCCAGCACTCTCTGCCTTCTGTCACAGTGAATCAGAATAACACACTTTCTTCCCAAGTTAATTTTCTCCAAACTCAGAAGAATATTTTCTTCAAAATTATTCTGATATTGATATCAAGGTACCCTGTTCTTAGGATTTTTGGTGCTTTGCTTTTGTTTTTTGTATTGGTTTGAACCTAGTCAGCTAACTTTGCATTTTCAATACTAGTCACTTTTGCTGATATGGTAAATACATGCTTTATCTGGTCTTATATAACTGGCATAAGTTAGGGTGCATTTTTCAAGCTTAGACACTTGATTTTTCAATTTCCATATACGTAAAAACATCCTTAGTCCTTTTATGGATTATTAGCTATCTCGTGCAGCAGAGGACTTTTAGTTTTTATGTATCGTTTTTCCACAATACTGTTGAACAGTTTCATGTAGTATGACGTGTATGTGCAATTTAATTTTCCTTCCACTGGTACAATTCTCAGGATGGATGGGAAAGTACATCACAGTAAAAGGAAGCAAGGTGTTAAAACATGAGTTTAGAGAAGAGCTCTTCAAACAAAGCCTTTTCGTAGCATTTGTTGTCAAGTCACCAGTTAAAAAAATACTTCAAAGTTACAGATGCTTTGAAGAAACATGTGGAAATAAATTAACAAATGATTTAAAATACAAAAATTAGATGCTGCTCTAGGCTGAACCTGTTATGGTTACACCAGTTACAAACTGTGAAAGACTTGAAGTTACAACCTTCATTCCTTAGGACCTGGTTAGATACCGAGGGGCACACAGAGATTTGTTTGGTACGTTTCATCTGCACCTACATGTATTACTTAACAGATGTATCCTAGTTCACCTTCCAGGGATGAAATTTCAGCCTGTATTTAGAAAATGGCAGTATGTTAATTTAGGTTATTCGAGCATGTACTTTGAATTAGGGAAAAAACACCATAAAAATGCATAGGGAATATGATTCGTTCGAGGTTACAACCACTATTAATAATTCAAAATTTGCAGTAAGTGTGTTCTCTTCCAGGTTCAGGTCGATAAAAAATGTATAATAAATCTTTTGATCCTAAAGCATGATGGGCTAATCTGTGGTTACACTGCATGTCACCATGCACTCCAGGTTTCTTAAAATATTACAGACACCTGAAATTTAGAAAAGTTGGATTCCTTTAAAGTGTTATCTGTAGGTAGATTTAGTCTCAAAGCTTGGGATCAGTAACTTGAATTTAGCTGAAATTTTCTGTTCCAGTCAACAACATCCAAAGTTTAACTGTCTTATCTTTCTTGGTTTTACAGAGATTAAAATTATTTTAATGGTAAATTGAGAAAGATAACTCCTCTTTACACCCTCTACTATGCACTTTTAAAAATGGCTTTTCTTGTTTCTGCAAAAATCTGTTCAAAGTACAGTGTCTTGTTTCAAAGAACATGAATAACTCAGAGCAAGTTACCGATCCCCTGCTTTGATCATGCATGTCCCCTCCTGTACACAGAGTCATGAAACCAATAGGGTAATGCATGCAAGTACATGTGTTAGCAAAATTACCAGCTTTGTGCCTACACTCATTTGCAATAATGAGGAAAGGGACACTGCTGCATCGGAACCTTGAGGTTACATTTTATTTCTGTAGGAGGAATGACAGTAGCAAAAAAGACTATTTAATTATCCTTCCTAATGTCTGCAGTGCGAAGGAGTCTATGCTTTTAATTATGAGCTAGATCAAGGAAGGGTTTCATTGGATTCTTTTGTAGAGATGGCTGTGCACCATCATGCTGACACCCTGGGTAAAATTCAACTGCCTCCACCCATTCATGGAGCAAAAACCAACATCCAGAGCAGCTATGTCTGACAATTTTTAGGATTTGGATATTGTTCCAGTCTTGCAAGTTTTACTTTATGTAAATAATTCAAATCAATCAATACAATTAATCCCATTTCCTTAGCTGAATAATCGTATTCAAGTAATTGGGTGAAATTTATTTTTTATAAAACATACAATATTTTCATATTTTGTAGAAATTAAAAAATTGTATTTGTAGAGTGAATACAACATTTATGGTAATTTGGAAAATAATCTACTGTAAGCATCTTCTTATATTAATCATCAATATAAATTTTCATTAAAATATTAGATCAGAAAATAACAGCATCAGAAAACAGAATTTAGATCCACAGAACTTTGTCATCTGCTGTTATAATTCTTCAAAGTAGGAATAATTGACCTTGTGATGATGATCAGACCAGCATGTAGAACTGCTGTTATTTCTCTGGGGAGTGACTACGAACAAACGTCACACTGGTCAGTGTGATGTGGAGATGGGGACTTCCTTAGCTCCAATAAATCCAATTTTGTTAACAGTTAAAGGTAGATTTGCAAGGAGTAAAGGCAGTGTCCCTGCTGTGGCTAACATGCTCTTAAACCAGCTCTTTGAGCTGATTCATCAATGTCAGTTCACGAATTTCCATGAACTCTGTGAGAGCTTAGCTAATCTGGAGTTGAAGCTGACATTTGATTGAGGAAGAGTGTTCCCATTGTCTGGGCCAGCTTTGTTTTCCACCAGAGTGACATCTGCCTTTAGGCAGGACAGCCAAATAATCTTTGGGGAAAAAACCCCAAACAAACTGATTTCAACACCAAATCACCCCCAAAATACCCCAACAAACAAACAAAAAACCCAATATTGAGTGAAAGGCATTACCACAAGACACACAGTAACAGCTTTCTTCTGACAAAGCTTTTTTCCAGACAGAACATCGTCTGCTGAAACCACAGAATCACTAAACTTCCCAGTTTGTCATGATTTTTTGAGTTATATTTACAGTAGTTGTTCTTTTTCCATCTCCCCCTCACACTCTCTAAATCAACTAAGTACTGGTTTCTGTTCAGAGCTGTAGAGAGGTCATGAAAGATGAAGAGGTTGCATGTGGTGGAAAGAATCTCTTCATATATTCAAAAGACGTATTCATGGCAAGCTAGAAAAGTAAATGTTAATTATTTTCCTTAATGGTACACTATCTCAGCTCCTCTCTGCTGTAAACTACAGTCAGAGTAAATCATGATCACTAATGAGAATACAACAGAGTGAGGACTAAAGTACTTCGGGTTTTGGCTCCATTACTGACCATAAAAAGCTCCCAAGGTGCTATCAGAATATAAATTTTAAATTGCTAAAATAAGTTGGGACTCCCACCACAAGTAAAAAAAGGCTGTGCTCATGTATAATTATAGGATTATGACCTATTTCCCTACTCAGGATCTGATCTGTAGGTTTGCTAAGCAGCTTTAGCTTATATTCAGTTCCTGAGGGGGCTTATTCTCATTCTAAATAATTTCTTTAAATTGGTACAAAAAGACAAAACCCCACTGCATTAAAATCAGAAATTTTTGCTATTCCATTACTTTTTTTTTTCAAGTAATCCGACATTCATCATAAAATAAACTTTCAATGGCCAGTTCTTGTATAAATATATGCATTCTAATTTTCCATCATTCTATCTTGCTTTATTTTTATTACCTTTTTGATGTTTGCAACATCACTTTTTTCGAAGAGTACATGGTTATTCTGTTTCAACTGTTCCAGTCTGCTCCCTTACACAGATTGCAATTTGCATTGTTTTTCATATATTTTACCCCATCAATCTTAATAATTTAAAATATTTAAATTATATAAGAAATTTCTACTGGTTTAGGGGGATTAATGTTTTCATAACCTCCTTTTACGTAACAGTTTCTTCTGCAAACACCTGATAACCATCTGTGTTATTATTTGGAAAATAAAATGGTCTTCTCTTCTTTGTTTTGGTGAGGAGGGGCTTTATTCATTTGCTTGCTTTTTTTATTGTTTGTTTTCTTACTTAGGTTTTCTTATGCATGTAGTGATCACAGCAGTTAAACCTTCTTCAGGTTTGTCAGATGGTAAGGCATCAATCTTAATCCAAGTTCCAACAATATGAAAATCATATTATGGTGGGAAAGGATGAAAAATTATGAAAATGGTAAAAGAACTTAGAACTCTTTTTTCTTGTAAACTTGTCCCCATTGATGCAATAATAAGAATAGACCTCAGTGATAACTACAATTTATATTCAGAGGTCAAAGAAGGAGATAATTATGCTGCTTTCTCAACACTCAGGGTATAAACCACTTAAAAGATGTGATACAAAGAATGGACATACATAAAAATATTAATTCAAGTCTACTTTTTCTATTTTAGTTTTTCCTTCTTTTCCCATTAGTTTTCCCTCTGAAACTTCTTCTTGTATTGGTGGCAAAAATCACCAGCTGCTTATCATCAAAATTATTAAGCTCATTATATTCTGAACATATTCTTTTGTGCCAACATAGCTACAGGATGGATAATCTTACATACTATCCCTGTAACTATAGATGGCTTGAATGTATTCTAACTACTTTGTAAGTAGGAATGAAAAGAAATCTACATTTGTTAGTTATTACTGCTTGGTTTTCTCAAATACTTTCTATTAATAAAAGTAAGCTACTAGTGATTGAGGTAATCAAAAATACAAGGGGATGGCAAATCTTCAGATGTAAAGCTTTATTTGTTTTTTCAGTGTAGGTTATTGAGTAAAAGTACACTCCTTTTACCATTAAATTCTGTTAATTTAAAGCAATATAAACCACTGCACATTAGAATCTATAATCTAATGAAATCCAGTGATGAGATACGGCATTCAAAAGGTGAATTTTATGTCTTCTACCATTTTTCCATTGCATGTCTGACCAGAAGGACCTCTTAGAATAATGATAGCAATATAAAAACACACCAAAAAATTCAAAACAAACTAACAAACCCATCCCACAAAAACATAAACTACAGAAGTCATAAAAAGTATTTCAAATGCATCTTTCCTCTTGTGAACACTTACTTATCTCTGGATGTGGCTAAGGGACATTTCACCTGTATAACAGTACTATGCCTGTCTATTGACATTACCTTAACAGCTTCAACGAAGTGTTGATTTGTCAACCCAGGAGAACCAGAAAGAAAAAAAAACCACAATGCAGGAGCTCTCTGCTCTGCTTTGTCCTCACAAGCCACATAAAAATTTTTGCTTGTGCCCATAAAAGGCAGAACATCCTCCAAACACGGGCTCCGCTGGCAGAAGCTGTTTTACTGCAGAGAGTAGGTCACTGTATATACACAGGGGTAGAAGATACTTGTGGGCAACTGCAGCAGCATTGGCCTTTGTTGAAAGCTTCTGCTCTTTCAGAATGCAAAACTGAAGCCAAAGCCTATAAACTGTTGGACATTTTGTGCAGATTAACCATAATTTTGTTTATTTTAGCTGTAATTAGACCACATTGAACGACATCATCACACAAGCCGACTTATATTGTAACTAAAGATTACTTTTTAGGAGTTTTGCAAGCCTATGATAATTGTGGAGTGGCTCTACTTCCACAATATAGTAAAGAATTATTGATGGCATGTGGATGTTTGTTTTATTGTTATTCTCCTGCAGAGCTATTTCCATATGATTTTCATATTGTGCAATAAACAAAATAGCTCCATCCCTGAAATAGCTCTATTATGGAAGGTTAAGTGTCAAATGTCTTTCTATTGCTCAGGCCAATGCTAAAATATTCACCATTAGAGCCAAGCTTTAGTTAGCACAAAATCATCAAACTAAACCTTTCATTCCTTAAGTGCTTTTCTTTATCTGTGAGACTAAAAAATGTCTTTTTAGCTGGCACCAGTGGCTTTGGGGAGTGTTTTGCAGCACATTTTTGTAAATGCTTATTTCAGGTTTATTGGCCTCACCACAGAGATTGAAGAAGACCACACAATTGGAATGATCATTTTTCTTTGCATTAGCAGCATGCATTTAGAATGGCAGCAATTAACCTTAGAGGAGCCTGGACTAATGAAAGATGCTACATGGAAAATGATTCAACATTTAAGAGGGAGTATGGAGGAGAATCTTCAAAAGAAAAAAAATCATAGTGAACACCAATCAAATTGTGCTCCTTTTTACCTGTGTTTGGGTTTTGTTCTAATTAGGCCCCTGTTTCCCAGACTTTAATCATTTATAACAACATTCTGTAGATAAAAAAAAATGAATTATCTAATAGGTCATGGATAGAAAACTCTTTAGATGCAGTGAACTAGATGTTAATATATGAGAGAGGCTTTCCTTGCCCTAGTATTTGGAAAAATATAAGTTTAAGCAAAGGACACATCCACAACAAATATGGACAATAGAATCTAAAAACTCCTTCAGTGTTTAAGAGAAGCTTGTTGTGTTTTCTTGAATTGATGTGTACGTATGAAGTGATGTGATTTCTTTTCCTTTATTCTTTGAAAAAGTATATGAGCAAGAGCTATTCCTTTAAAAGCTCATCTTTTTTTTATTTATCTTTTGGCAGCTCACTTCATAATCACATCATAAAGTATCATTGAACTAGAGTTAGAAAAACTATTATATCATCTCTTTAATCCTCTTTCAAAGTTAGCATATGATACAGTTCTCCCACAGAGACCAGCACAGACAACTGTCTTTTGCAGAAATTATGTGAAAATATAGGAACATGGGTCAATCTCATCCATATTCATTGCCTTTCTAGGCACATCTTGCACAAGGAATGAATTTGGAGCCATAAACAGTAGTTAAAAATAAATTCTTAAAATCCAGCCCCATATACTGTTTTCATTACATGTCTGAATAATACAAAAACAGGGAATGAAAATGCAAAGCATATTGCCCTGATCTGCAAGTAGCACTGTTTATTAAGACAGTAGTTAAAACAGTTCAAATAAACTGTCAGCCAGCCAAGAACATCTTCTGTGAAAACACAAAAAAACACATACCATATTTTAAATAAAACAAAAAATTACTTTATGCGTATGTTCTGTATGATATCACACAAGATGGATTAATTAAAATCAAAAGCTAAAGAATTGAAATCACTGATTTATATGAATTTGCCCATCTAGAGGTCTCAGACACACAAAAAAAGGAAGTAAGCTATATCTGGAAACCAAAGATTTTGTCAACCAAGTGTTCCACACCACGAAGACTGGATAATTTCCAGAGTGTATAAGCCTGTTTTGTATGTTCTGAAGAGTCAAAAAAGCATCTGAAAAACTTTGATATTTGCTCAATTAAAGAGCTTTTTCCATGTTCAGAATAAACTAACCCCAGTACATACACAGCTCTTTAACGAAGAGATCAGAAACATTCCTGCTGTGATCATCTAAAAATAGTCCATAGTCTCTGAGTGATATCACTCCCTTGTGCAAGCCAGTTTGAAGGTTTGGAGTAAAGACATCATATTACACACTAAATTGTGTAAGAAGTAGAACTTCCACTGACTCCCCATTGTAGTAATTACTGTTTTTATACAAGTGATTTCGTGATGATTCCAATTTGATCACACCGAGCTCTTAGAAATCTTCATTTCAGATGAGGACAGATCATCTTTACAGAACAAAAGATACCTCGGTTTTTATGTCAAATTGTTCCTTGCTCTCTGCTGAGGCTAAGAAGATGATAGTAGCTTGTACTTCCATTTAGCTCCCATTTGCTTCCTTTTGAAGATTAGGAAAAGGGGTTATGAGAGCCATATTGTCTAGACGATGATTTTGAGTATTGAGAGATATTGATTAAAATAAAACAAAACAAAACAAAACAAAAAACCCACAACAGAAACCTATGAATTCAACATCAGTCACTCTTAGCCATAAGAATTCAAGAAACATTTTAAAAGCACAGCACATGATTTTTATAAACTTAAAAAAAATCTTTGTACAGCAAAATTAACTCAGCGTGTGGCTTTGCAACTCTATGAAAACTCCATTTCTGTTAGTTAGAAACCTATCATTTCTTACTTATATGTTGTTATTTCTTTAAAATATTAATGCCATGCAATACCCATCCAGGCCATATATAAGTATTTGATATATATCCATCTGGCAAAAAATAATCATACTAAAAAAAAACCCCAAACCCTAATATTCAAGGCATGTTGAAACCTGAAATAAAAATGAATTAATCTTGTGATGCTATATTTTAGGACATGACCAGCATTAATATGACACAGTAAGATTTAATTGTCTGTTTCCTATAATTGGCAGCAGTTGAAGAAACAAAAGTGAGTTTGCAACTTTCTTTGATTTTCTCTATGCTTGGGACTGATCAAGTTAGGATTATCAGAAAAATATGGCCAAATGAGAACAAGTGTAATCCCCTAAACTTTAGAACCATGAATTTAGGTCATTAATGAATTAGAAACACATTTGAAACAGAAAAATTATTGTGTTTATCGTGGAATTATATTTGTTCCTATTTGCATAGCACTAATAAGCTCTATTTATAAACTGAAGAAGCCATGAAAAAAAGCTTCCGTATTTCTCAAACAAACAGTAAATTGATTTATTTCAAAAATTTAAGTTCTCTCTATCATTGGAAGGCATAGTTAACCAAAATTCAGGAGTTCTTTCTTTAAATCCAGGAATTATAGCCTGATCTTTTTCCCTATGCAAAATATTAACCTTTGCCAAGTAGATAAGATGATAATTGAAACCAGGTCTAAATCCTTTGTCAATCAAGATTTCAAAGATGTTGCAGCAGACCGATGCTATTTCAAGCTAAGATGAAAGTGTCACATTATCACGATCAAAATTTATGCCATATATGGCTCTACAGCCATAGATATACTGAGGGAAGATTTAAATATTGTGCCTTTGTTTGAAAAAGGAGAACTATCTCCCTGCTTGCAATCAGTAGGTGAAAAGCCAGGAGAAGAATTTCACTGATACATGCTTTGAAAAGGTACCTTACATCTGCAGCTGAGAGGCTGGAAGTGAATCAAAGAGCCTCCAGAGAGAGAGGACAGTGGTTGTGCTTGAAAAATGGTTATGATACCTCAAGGGAATGAATCTCTTCCAAACGCTGTTTCAAACTGGGGTGGCCAATAGGCAGCAGAACCCAGAAATACAGGGTATTTGTGTTTGGGGGTTTTTGTTTGTTTTTTTACTGTGGCCTGTATGACCTTCTAATTTAAACTCCATATCAGGAGAAGATAAAGAGTGCCCTTCCACTTCAGAAATCAGTATTAAAAAACTGAATGTAGCTCATCAGGTTATTTTATGTCCTTTAAGGTTAATAAATAATCTCCTTTATTAATTCTTATAAATGATGCATTTAAATACTCAGGCTATAGTCAAAGTCAATCTGGCCATGACATGGTCATTTAGCTATTGGATCCTCTGATTACTTGATTTAAACTGGGTTTCTTAATTCTCTTCAGCTTCTGTGGTCATTTATTGCAGATTTTAAACACAGTTTAAATAAATATGTCCATAAAAACAGATTTCAAAACCGTAGGGCAGATTTGTTAATCTGTCATTATAGTTTTCCAGTCAAATGCAAAAGTAAGTAATTTATTTGCTTTCAAAATTTGTGGTTTATTTCAAATTATGAGATAACAATGACATTGACTAGGTTTTCTGAAAGTCCTGGAGCAACGTCTAAACTTCTGTCCTAAATGACCATCTCCTGATGATACCATGAACAAAGCATTGTATGTGTTGTCTCATGTCTCTCTGATAATTTCTGTGCTAATTATCTTACTACTATTTGATTGTTTAGTGTTTTAAAACGTAGACAAAAATATGTATTTAAGTTTTAAAATTGCTTTTATAAATTTTTAATTCCAGAAGGAATTTATAACATGATTGTTTCTTCGTATTCAACCCTAAGCCCCAGTGTTTTGTAGGGAGAGGGAACATTTTTAATATTTACATTCCTAGAAGAACTTTCTTCTTTACCTAAATGTGATAACAATTTGCATGACTATCAAAGCTGCTATATACAGGTTGACATTATTCAGTACTCAGATAAGGTAAAACCATTTATCACATTGTTGAGCTCTTCAGTCAGTCTACAGCTGAGCAGATTTCTTTGGCTTGCTTTTC
Source organism: Struthidea cinerea (assembly GCA_013397865.1). Taxonomy (NCBI): domain Eukaryota; kingdom Metazoa; phylum Chordata; class Aves; order Passeriformes; family Corcoracidae; genus Struthidea; species Struthidea cinerea. The sequence continues at coordinate 652,173 of VZTI01001986.1, forward strand.
CCAGGACAATTATTCTAGATATATTGCCTTCATGGGAGATGTTAACCAAAAGCACTGCTTTCTTTCAGCCTTGCCCTGAAAGTCCCTCTTGGCATATAAGAAATATGAAACACATTGTTTAGATTTCACCAAACCTAAATCACCACAAGAAGGATAGAAGGGGCAACTCAAACATTGACTAGAAATTTAAGTTAGGAAAAGGCAAACCACCCAGGAGGGAAGCTTTCCTTAGATATTTTTAAATAATAAATAAAGAACTACTCTCTTATCAAATGCAATCCTTTCACCTTGCCAACCTAACAAAGCATAACAGTTGACACTTCAAGTCTCATAATATTTGGGAGTTGCTGAATCCAAGCTTTCTGATCCTTCCTATAGCTGCTGTTTACCTGTGAACTGGTTATTGAAAGAAGATCTAGAGGGACCACCCATCCAGAGCCTGTATCACCAAGAAGGGAAGTGCCAAGTTTAATTCTTAGGGGAGCTTTTTACCCCCAGAGCATATCCAATGCTTCCATCAACCTGCAGGATTGAGTGACAAGAGATTTAATGTTTTGTAATGAGAGGCTAATTTTTCAGGAATTATACTTGGGGGGCAAAGGGGTCTCTGTAGCCGAGCTGTGTCAGTGAAAATGCCACAATGGTGATATCACATCCAGGTTGCTAAGATTACCACCTACTGATGTCCCAAAGGTGGAGACTAAGGAATGGAGTTCATGGATTTAGCCATGAGTTCATGTTACAGAATGCAACCATATGTTGGCACTTAGGTTGAGGAAGCAAAAGTCACAGCCATGGAAGGAACTGATAAGACAAGGAGGGGAAGACAGAGATGTACAGATATAATATCATTCTTAAATTTACCTAAAGGTCAGGGGGTAAGATTCATTGGATTTTTCAGAGTAAAATAACTTTTCCCTTAAATGTTGAAACACCCACATGCCAGGTATTCTACAGATTTTAATTTGTAATTTATTATTCAGTAGTACAGTTTAATGTGGATAAGCAGAGGCTAGAAAACAAAGTGTAATTGCCTGTAATTGTTTTTAGCATGAGATTTTTTTGCCTAGATTAAACACGTAGAAAATTATTTATGATTAAAAATGTGTTGATGGCAAGTTAAATCCATGAGTACTCCGGTTGCCTCAGGGTGGGAAGAATGACTATTCTCACACACAAAAGTACTTGACCCAGGGAACACACTCAAAAATTGGGGTCAAATGTGCACCAGCTGAGTTAATTTATAAAAGCCTCATTTGTCAGAAGGAAAAAAAAGAATCAAGAAAATGATGGGAGAAAACCCCCAAACTGATGAGATCCTAGACTTTTACAATAGCTTCAGGTGTAAACAACAGCTGCTAAAGCAAAGCATTTCACTCTAACACAACTTCGAATGTGCTTTAAATCTCCTCAAGTTCAGTTGAATACTCCAGTGTAAAATTCATTACTGAAAACAATGTCAAGCTTTTGTTTCAGTCAATTCTCTCTTAAATGTTCCATGAACAGTTCTCTTATTTGGTGTTTAAGTTTAGAAAATAGATCTATAAAAGGTTGGTAAAGGTTAATTAACAAAATGATGTTGGCAACAGGGCAAATAAATGGAGCAAAAAGAAAGAATGAGTTTAGAGATTCATTTTGAAAGGCTTTGAAATTTTAAAGAAAGAAGAATCAGAGCAGCAGGAACAGTTACAGAATACTGAAAGGAAAGAGGCACTGAATAATCATAGTGACTCTTTCTGTCCTGTAGGGTTAGTGAGTCTTTATTTAAAATGGAGATATAATCATTACTACCTTATCTTTACTATATGGAAAAAACGCATCAACTACGACTCATGTTTGTCTGTTTATATGTGTGCTTAAAGGCATGAGAGGACATTTCATGCAGGGAATTAAAATTCTCTTTGTAAACTTGATTACATTTTTCCTGACTTTTATTTACCCTTCTGGGGCTATGAATGAAGAAATCACTGGCTAAAAACTGAAAAAATAGAGCTGAAATTCATGAGATCTGAGTTTATAACCTTCCCTAATGGTTTAAGGGAGTAGTACTTTTCAATAAGTACATGAATGCTGAGAATTCAACATCTTCTGGTGGTCATTACATCTTTTGCTTGTGGAATTTGTATCAAATATTTAGCTAAATTCTTTGTGACTCTACCTTGTAACATTTTCCCATCTATACACTGAAGCCTACCCCGTCAAAGCCCTCATATTATTGCCAGATAGCATGCTACATACAGTGAGGGAAATTTTAGTTAAAACAGCTTTATTGTTCCTTAATAGTGTGATAAAATCGCAGAAGGATCACAACGTGTGACTTTTTTCTTGTGAAAGGAGAATGTGACAGAATCCGATTATTTTTCTTCTACATTTTCTTACCTGGTCATAATCCAGTTGAAGAAGCATGAAATCAGTGCATCCAGCATTTTATACACTTTTAATCTAGCAAATCAAGGTAAAAAAATCTCATTCAATAATATAGGGTTCAACACAGGTAAATTCATGCATTAGGTTCATGATTTACTTCAGGCCATATTTATATATACATGTTTATATATATACCCACACATTATAACAGTTATTGACTTGTTACAGCTAGATAACAGCTATACTGCAAATAACTGTATATATTTCAATCATGCATCTAAATTTACTATGAACATGGGATATTGCTTTCAATTTGAATATAGTTCTCATTTCTTGACCCGAATGAAATTTCATTTTTTTCTCTTTTCTTGGGTGAAAATAGCAATGAAACTGAAACATAATGACATGCATTTGAGATTAGATGTGGGTAGTGTTGCTTTCACACTGAAATAATACAAAAAAGTATACTCAAGAGGACTTGATTTTATGAAGATAACTGTGCTATAACTCATGTCTTCTACAAATTTTACACTTTTCTCCTCTTTCTCAAGATATTTATGACTTACAATGCACTGTAACTCCCTTTGGGTTAGTATACTTCCTATTCCATCAAGCTTGAGAGGCCAAATTTAATCCATTACTTCCAGACCTGGTGTATTCAGCATTTAAGTGGGATAAAAGAATAAGACAAAAGGAAATATCATCAGTGACATTGTACAAGCAACTGACCTATAGCCTGGCCAGGGGGTGAGTGATACTGCCCTTCATCAAGCTATTGAATAATGTCAGGGTCAGTGCCCTGATTTAGGAAAAAATAAACACCAACAGTAAATATGTGTAATTTTGGGACAATGAAGGGTAGCACAGGTATTACCACTGCAACAGAATATGAAAGTAAACTAATCACCATATTCATGCTGCATTCTGGATTACAGAGAGAGGAATAATTACTCTGTGCATCTGATTGTGGTGCCACCTCATCAGAGAACTGTTGAAAGAATAGATCTTTATAGAGGAAAGCCATTAAATCCCAGGAACAATGCAAATGTCTTTGACATCACTACCTATTTCACTATGAACCACAGCACTAAGGACTCAGTACATACACTAATCTTTTAATTTTATTCTGAAATTATTTTATTTTTACTAAATGTCCTAAAACTGTGTTAGAAGATTACTAATGATTTTGAATGTGTCCATGTTGTGTTTGCTGACCCTGTGAGACTTTAGCCCGTTCTCTCCTCTGTTTGGAAATGCTTCTCAGAGTTCATGAGAATCTTGGTTCCTCAGACCCCCCTCCAAGGACAGCCAAAGTAATTGAGCTAAAATGGGCAAAGGAGAGTATGTGCAGCATCTCTTCAATAATTACGAAGATATCTTTCAGCCACGAATATAGTGTGAAATCAAATTTACTCTCTTATTAAGTACTATTTATATTTACTGTGTATTTAGATTTAATATATGTTGATGTGAGAGGCTTTATTTGTATCTGTTGCAATTTTAAATAATTGGCAATGGCAGTTTGCAGAAACACATAAAAAGCAGTTACAGTAAAATGTTTAACAATAATTCAGTTTTGTAAAGTTAAAATTAAGAAACATCACTTTGGAATTAGAAATAAAATTTTAATTGTTTTAGAATAGCTCATAAGAAGCACCAGGTTTACTATTTTTTTTCCCTTTTCATAGAAAAGCATGCTTACATCTAGACCTACAAGCCTTTTTTTATCTTAATATTAGTGTTACCATCTGAAGGAAATGCAAAACTGAAGATAAAAATTTGTGAACCTTATTGGCTGTGTAAAATAAGCTCTTTTAAAAAAAAAAAGTATTTCACATTCTTGTTTTACCTGAATTAATTTATTAAGACATTAACTATTGTAGACAAGTACTGGTATAGCAAAATGTACAGGGGTTTTTTATTTAACCTCAAGAACCTTTACTGCTGATATTCTCCTTTTTACAGTCATATCTAAGCAAAGTTCTCCTTACATCTTTCCTTGCAATAAGAGTGAAGAGAAGCAGAATATCACAACACAATTATAGGAACTCATTTTAAAGTCATAAGGTAGCTTTTTGAAGTCTGGTAAGATATAAAGTCCAGTCTTGCTGAGGACTTTTGTATTTGGCTTCAGAAGGAAAGAATTTAATACCAGATCTTTTACAGATGTTTATGTGTGTCACAAATAGAAGAGAGAATAAAAACATGGCATAAACCTTTAATAGAGATATTCATCTTTTGTGAAGGAATTGCAAAGTTTTATTTGTAAAGTTCCTTTTAAGTGTTCATATCTGGGCTTTGGAAGAGTGTCTAGGGCAATAAGATTTTGATCTATAAATGCTGATGTAAAATTCATGTCCCTGTTTTTTGGGATTTTTTTTCCAAAAAACAGAAAATACGTAAAATGGTGTAAAATCGAAACACCCTCTTGTTTTGCAATGAGATATAGTTTCAAACAAAACAAATCTGGTTTCTAAACTGCAAAAAATAATTTGAGAATCACAGATCTGAGTCAAAACCAGAAGGAACGCGATTTGACCAAGCCTAGATTTGAGGTTTTACATTCAAATATGAAAATTGAAAAATTGAAGTTGTAGTCCAAGATTTTGAAGGAGAAACAAAGAAAAAGTTTAAAAATCCTGTAAAAAGCCTAAGATTTTCTACAGATCAATAGCATTACAAAACTACTATATATAGCTAAGATATAGAGCAAATAAGGAATTTAACATTAGGAAACCTCCAGATAATTTAGCAACTATGCAAGTTTGCAAACTTTTATAATACATGGATCTGTGAGGTTTTTTTGAAGGCAAGTGTAAACTCTTTTCTTTCAGGATTTTCATGCACATTGAACACTGCGCAGCATTGTTTTTCCTAATTACCTTTTTTAGACTCCCAAAATGCAGTCCACTTAATCTCTCTAAAGCTAAAACTACACTGATAAATTAAAAGGTACCAAGAAACATTTCCAAGCACTGAGAATCTCCATCATTCAGACTGCTAATTTTTCAAAACTCGATATGGACAAATTAGAACTGTCCCAAATATTTCCTGGGCACATCTCAGAAGACAAGATAATGCAATACCTCTAGTTGGTATTTTTCAATCAAGAACCTTAAGATAATGAGATTTTTTTCTTAGTATTGATGGAAATATTTTGATGCATTTTGGACTCAGGACTAGAGAGCCATCTCTCCACATTTAATATGCTGATATAGAGAGAGATTCAGAGTCTTAACATCAATAGCTTCAACTGCAACAGGGATATAGTAAAAAATAACTGATGCAAAAGTAAAATGGAACAATGTCCAAAAAATTTAACAAAATAAACACACAGGATGGTACAGAATGAGATAATGAAATTACTTATGAAATGGAATCATAATGTACAAATGCCAGTTTTTCTAGTTCTAAGTAAATTATCAGGAATGTATTTTGGAGAAACAGATTGTACATGGAATAAATTATGAGCAGGCTTAATATGAAAGAAAATATTTTCCCTGTGCTCCAAATTTTATTATGAATCTATTAATAAACATTGTTTTTACAGTCACTCTCAAGAGTTTGAGTGGATCTGGGTAGTTTTCAAGGGCTTGTGTACAGTAAAAATTTTTGAACAGACAGAAATTCCATGTGTATGTTTTTAAAAAGCAAAGATCTCCAACCTGGCATTTAGTATCCAACAGAAACTGAAAAATATGCTTCATAGAAAGAAATCCTGCCACAGAAAGATGACTATCAATTAAAAGCATTGAAAATGTTCAAATCAATTAAGGGTTCCAATCAGTGTCTAAAGGGTCATTGTACGCCCATCAAAGAAACAAAGAATTATAATGGAAAATATGTAAACTATTAAATGACCTTTCCCTTTGTAGTCTCCCAGCTTGTGGCCATCATCAGTTTAGAGTATTTTTCATAGGGCTAAGGTTTGGTTATAACTATGTTAGCTGGGAGTGCTTCTGACAGGACAGTGAACTGCAGTCAACTGCCAGATGTAGCATCTCCTGGTTTTGTACAGGCTGTTGATGCCTTCTCTGACAGAAATCCATGACCACCAGCTAGAGTTCACAGCTTTTAGAAAGTTGAAGATGGTTCCAGACATTACTTGTATTTTTATTATTTATTTTTAGTATTTTAAGGTGGTTTTTTTAAATGTCTGTGTGAATGAATTTATGTGTGCCTGCCTGTAAAAAATACAAGATTTGAAAAACTATCTTGCTATACAGTCATCTTCAATTTCTTGTTATAAGAAATTGGGCTCAATTTCCCATTTTTTCTTTCTGCACTCTAGACTACCAACATGAACTTAAAGAAGGAGCTTCCTACAATCCTTCTATACAAAGTCCCCATCTTAGGAGGAATATTCTCATATTAGAACATTTAATACAATGTATGACGTTACCAGCTAATGACCTATAATATTTGCTGCTGAAGGCACTATGCCTAATGCAAATGAGAATAAAATCTTGAATTTCATTCTGCATTGAAATAATAGAATGAAACTTCTGATCACTTTTAATTTTAATTAAGCAAGTGTAAGCAAAGGTGTCTTCCTGGCATCTATCTATACTTTAAAATTTACCATGACAGTTTACTGTGTTTGTATGCGGTTGGACTTGATGACCTGAAAGGTCCTTTCCGACCCAAACGAATCTGTGATTCTACACCTGAGTCTTTCATTCGGAATTCAAATTATTTGCACGTTGAATGAAAAAATGCTATGACATCTCGTTACGACATCAGGCCAAACCCTGATTCTGGCTCTTTGTGAAAACTGTTCTCTCAGATGCAATGATCCAGAAAAGGATCATTGTAGCAAGGTATAGTTTCTGATAATCACAAAAATGTGATTTTGTTTTTTAGCACTGAGCAGTTTGTATGATGCTACCTCAATTCCTCATCATTAATTGACTACAGGCAATTCATAATGTGTTACGTAAATAAAATCCATTAATGACTTTGACACAGATTCTTAAAAGCACTTAGGCAAGTTAAGTCTTCTGGATTGTAGGGGGAATTGCTATTCCTTTTTATAGTGTTGCATAAATAACTGTAGAGTTTGAATACCTACCCAAATTTAATTTGCTTTTGTTTCTAAACCACATCTTCCATTAAGTCAACTAGAGATGTGCATGTGTACCTACATCAGTGGCTTGCATCTACACTATCAGATTAAGTATGTACTCTGATGAATTTTGGATTATTCCATCCTTAGATAAACGGATGCATGGAGATAGAATGTGTGAATCAAAACTGGTGTAATCTCTGACTAAAGCAGAATTACACAGTAGAATTCATGCATCCCACATATGCTTTGTGGGAGGTCTGAGTGATAAACAAGAGTCCAGAATTGTATTACCAGAAATTAAACTGAGGCCTTTCATTCTTGTGAAATGATACTATGGTACTTCCTCAACAGGAACGAAACAAATTGATGTTCAAATATGGCAAAGGGGTTGTACATGAATGCACGCTCTGTGCTAGAAGAGTGCGCATTTGCCAGCTAATCAGAATGGAGATTTTGATCTTGATACTCTCTTTCTAGTGCAGAAAATAATGAATCTGTCATATGAACTTGAGTAGAGAGGTTAAATCTCAAGCTTATTCTATATGTTTGTTGCATATTCCAGAGGGAGCTGAGATAAGTAGCTTTTCAGCATATTACAGCCAGATTCCATTTCACCTAAGCCAGGTTTCTTTTGTGCTAAAATGAGAAAATCCACATCTATTTGGCCCAGTTGTCTCTAATTTTATCTGAATCTATTTTACTCTCATCATCCCTCTTCAATCAGTGCTCCCAAAGGCCAGAGCGTATCAACACCGTAAGAGCAGTGTCTTGCAAGGTCTACAATTATCCAATAACTTGGTATGGCAGGCTAATCACATTAAATTGCAGCTATATCCTTTCAACTGGATTCCCCAGCTCCAAATAATCAACATCACAGAGGGTAAGGTTCTCAGTCTTAATTCTCTCTGGGCAGTCAGTGTGAGTCCCGTATCATTCTCACAGCACAGTATTTAGCATAACTCAGTGTTTGAAAACCATTGTATTTTAAAAGCAATTACTTTGATTCTTGGGCTCCTCACAAAAACAACACACTTCTTTCAGCCTTAAATTTAAAGTTAATTATAGTCATGATTTGCCTAGGCTATAAAATGGCCATTAGAAAAAGGCTGCATTATCCAGGGATAAGCCTGCCAGCAAACCCTTGAGGAATGAAAAGGAGAAAAAGGATTCATACAGCACCTGAGAAACTATTTTCCAGCTATTACACATATATCTCTTAATTGATATTTTAATCTCTAAAACAGTTTTTAGTCTCTGCTGTTGTTAATCTTTCAAAACTTTCCATTACTATATAAAAGGAGGTAGTTACAGACAGAAAAAAAATTGCAATTATTGCAAATGAATAACTTAGACATTTTTAATACAAAATAGAATCACACTGAATTTGAAAATTTCCTCAGAATACTTGGGTAACTTTGAGATCCAACATATTTTCCAGAAATGTGAAATATTTAATTTCACATTAAATATGAGATGACTATATGGTAAATTAGGTTTCTTTATATTGCTTTAGTAGTCCCAAGCCTTCTGCTTCACAAAATCATTCAGAACAACCTGTAATTGTATGGGATTAGTATTAAGAAAGTTCTGGATAAATTGTGAGTATATATAAAAAATTATACAAATGAGTAGGCATCTATGAGCAAACTGTTAAACAGAAAGTTTCAATTCATTTAGGCAGACTTCAATGTACTAGAAATTTTGCAGCACACTTGTGATTTTTAAATTAAAATTTTAAGAAATAAATACACTCTAGAACTAAGGTGATTGTGGTAGTGGTATTAAATTAAAACCCTGAAACACTGCCACACATGCAAAAATATTTTAGAATTTATCATAGAGAACACCCAGTGGTGGTGTAGAAGTTGTGGGCATTAATTTGGGGATACTCAGAATCACTAACTGAATGTCAGTCAGCAGTGAAAAGTTTGATGTTGTCATTTAAGTGATCACCAGACTACTGAAAAAAGTGAGCATAACTTATGTTTTCAAAGATATAAGCTGCCTTAAGGAAATACTGTGTTTAAATCATTTCAGAAAAAGTTACCGCTTTCGTCCCCAAACCAACCTAAATTACTAAAAAGCACTACAATGAAACTGAAAGGTTTAACTACTCAGATATTCGACCTTACAGATGTATTTCCTAAACTGTTCAAAAAACTGTGCACAAAGTAGATCCCTTCTGCATCAACAGCACCAAGCAGGAAGCACAGCAGAGTAGCAACATCATTTCTCTCACACCCAGACATGCAGAAAAAGGCAGTGAGAGATTTGTTTCTCTGTAGCAAGACGAGGTCTTATCACTGCTGTAAGAAATGGGCATGGTCAGCTTCCTTTGGGCTTTATTGACCTCCAATAGACGAACGTACATTTCTTTTACAGTGAGGGTGTTCTGTGGGTTTATGGGTTTTCTTTTCTGAGTGTTCTAGCTGGATACCTCCAGTTAGTGATTAACCACTACATTAAGAAAAAGAAAAAAAAAAAAAAAGACAGAGAGGGAAGGGGGATGAGCCTAAAACAGAACCTGGAAGAAAACAAAGAAAAGAGAACACGTTTCTATACCATCTTTAGCTTCTTCAGGAGAGAACCACCTTGATTTGGCATTGTTTACACAACTATTTTCTTGTTTGCATCTTTTAAATCCGGAATGCATAAGAAATCACTAAAGCATAGACCAGAACAATATAGAGTGTATATATATAGCAAATAAAGGTCTCAGTGGGATGAGAAATAAAGCAGTAGTACAAACCAGTTGACATTATTTTTTTAGCAAGACCTTAGTTTGTATGAGGGTAGGAAGGTCTTCTAAAAGTTTCATTTAAAACACAGGTGATTCACTATGATAAAAGATCACATCACTCAAGCACACATAGACCTTCTAGAAAAATAATATATTGATGGCAGTTGTTGCAGCTGAATGGTAATGTGGTATTAAATAATAGACAATTGAATTAAAATGTTTGTTATTCCCTTTTATCAATGACTTTGCTACCTGGGAAACCTCTGTAAGTGATTCTCTCATTAATCATACTGTGAAAAGGGAGATAAGGAAAATAAAAAACCCACACACCTGCATTCTGGAATTGAGCTGTCTGAAAAAATGAAGGGAAGAGCAAACAGCAACTACAAAGCAGGAGAATTTCTCTTCAATTATGTAATAAATTCAAAGAAAATGACAAGAGGATGAGAGGCTGCACAACTGAGGAGGAAGAGATAAAACAAGAAAAGCAAGAAATAAAGACATTAGGTGACCATCTAGATACAAGTATGTTAACACCTTGGGAGGAGGAAGGAAGCATTAAGAATCATTCCACCTACTAGCATGTATTTCTCAAATTGCAGGTTTGGTGTTAAAGGAATTTAAAACATTCATTAACCCTTCACAGGAAGAATAGATCATGAATTACAACTGCCAGGAAAGCAGTGAAAGGAAACCAATATTTTTAGAGCTAATTTAAGGATTTATGCTATAGTTCAGATCATAGAGTAACTTACATTGCAAGGAAATTAGGGATGTAGATTTTGGTTCTTCTTATTTAGGCTGACTAATATTGTCTCACCGAAATCTGTAGTGCCATTAGGAATTGTCGTTTATGCTTTTAGAATCAGACCCAATAAAAACTAAATAAAACAGTTATTTTTACTCAAGAGGCAGCCACAGAAACTCTTCTTATTATACAACTTCTTTTAACATAGCAGCATTGGAAAAGCACACATAAATGTCACTATTAAAGCAATTTTTATTTTTTTTTTTTTTTTTTGTAAAACAAAAAATATTTCTCTAATGGCTCACTGTAATGAAAAATAGGCACATAAATAAATATTTGACCTAATACTTCTGTCTGTCACACTGACCCCACACAGCTGATTCTAGTGGAGGTTTCTGCTGCAAGAGACAGAATTTAATGCATTACATTAACGAATGATAGAAATTTCCTTCCCTCCTCCCTCTTACTCTGCCTTTGTATTACTAGGTTTTAGTTGCTCCTTTTTCATTATTTTTTTGGTCTTTGAAAAATGCTGATAGAGTTTGCTGAGAAAGAAAATTCTGCAACCCCACTTCACTGTTCACAAAGAAGGTAGATTTCTAACATCTTGGCAAATAAAGATTCAGTATTTGGCTCAAGCTACAGAGGTTTTTTTTCCTAGTTCTTGATGTGCTGAGTTTTCTGCCTTGACTGGTGGCTGTCAAGCGCATGGGGACTCAGCATTGTAAATCAGGCCCACAGAGAAAAGCAAGGGCTACTAGCTAGTGGATTGTATGAACAGAACTGTAGCTGCCCTAAACTCTTCAAAAGATATTTTAAATACAACCCCAGTTATGTGTTATCCCAGCACAGAAGAGTGAATTTCACCCTCAGGGAGTGTATACTAGCTCATATAGTAGTCTTATTGTGGGAAGTTCACTCCAGACTCAATTTACAGTATTCCCCTTCTCTTTTCTTGTCTCCCCTTCCTATCCTCAGGCCAACAAAAGGAAATCTGGTTTATATTTCTCAGCACAAGATTTGTTTTCACCTCTGACACACACTGAACAATCCCTCCATGCAAAGGCCTGTTACCATCAGTGCCACACTTCTCGCCTCACGGACTAATCCCTCATAGTCTGCAGTGCCTTCTGCCCAGCTCACAACCAAATCAGACACACCTCTCCTGATAAAGGTTTATCAGTGGATTTTATTCAGGGAAATGAGAAAATGCACAAGATCATAATTCTTGACTTAAATGGAAGCTTATCTTCCCAGAATTATAAGGCACATTTTGCTAAAGTGGATGATTTCTGTTATACATCTCTGTATAACCAAGTGTCAGAAATCAAAGATAGAGTAACTTTCTGTAAATGCTATGATTCAGAATCAACTTTGCTTCAGCAGTAAAACTTTTAAAATGTAACAGCTGAGTTAAATATAAGCAAATGGAAATTAGAAGTGAATTAAGCTTCTAGGACTAATCAGTGACAGTATGTTAAAGGAAACTAAAAACTGGTGACAAACCCTATGCAAACTTCATTTTCAAAGGTGTCTGAGCCTGCAGAGGTGTGTTAATTGAAAAGTCATGTGTTTAGATCCTAATGGAATTTACCTTAAACTCCATAATGAAAGTGGTGCTCCACAGGCCTTTGTTACGTGTTTGAATACCATGAAAAGCAAACACATTCATAAACCTCCATGTGGTCCTGCAGAATCACAAACCTGTGTGTTAAAAAAAACATTCATGTCACTAAGAATTCAAGATAGACCCTATTTTTTGGTTCATTATAAAACCATGCTTATCCTTGCTTTAATGCAGAACCAGCTTCCAGATAACCTCAGTCCAGCCATTCGAAATTTTGCTCATTTTATTTTGCCTTTTCAGGCATTGGGAGGCTCACGTGCCATAAACGTTTGTGCTCATGCGTAGCATTCTGCAAGTGGGTCTGCAAATGGCCTCTCTGAAACCATTCCTATATTTAAAACTGTGCATGGTAATGCAGTTGGATAAAATATCTTTGTTCTGAACACTATACAGGCAGCTCCTCCTCAAGGGCATATAAGCCAAATAGACTAAACAGACAGTCTTGGAGGGCAATCAGAGGCATAACAACCTGTATTTAGCTTACAACATTGCTACACTTCTCCGTAGAAAAGCTTGACTTGTTTTCGTAAGAATTTTCAAGCACTGGTCTAAAGCAGTCTGACTACTGTCAGAAAACTCTGTTTGAAAGCAGAATTAAGAGATTTTTCCAAGTTGCTAAAGCAGCTCCCTGGCACAGCTGGGAGTAAAGCTGAATTTTCTGCACCTCTATTTATTAGTCTGCTCCCAACTTTGACAAATTACTGTTCTGGTGATAAGCACTGAAATATTAGGCAAATGCGTTCTTGTAGGAGAAAAGCCTTTTTATAATCTGAGACCTTCCACTGTTATTGATATTAATCTTGCCACAGTGTCTCCAAGTCCACAGCATCTTTAAATTACCATTTTTGTCTCTCAGATGCTGACTATGCATAAAAGTGAGTCATCTTTTCCTACACGTTCTGGGTTACCTCTGGTTAACAAACTCCTACCCTGTTGCTTACTCACTTTCTCCCTCAGCAGGAGCAAGGAGAAAATGGAAAGAACATGAAGTCCATGAATTAAGATAAAGATAGGGAGGTCACTTACCACTTACTAGCAAGGCAAAACAGATTGATTTGGGGAAAAATAACTTTATTGACAATTAAAATAGATAGGTAATAAAAAGACAAGCATAAAACCAGCATCTTTCCTTCCCCTTTTCCTAGTCTCAATTTCACTCCTTCATTCTTGTCGCCTCTCAGCTCCTCTGAACAAAACAGGGTAATGAGAAACAGGGGGTTATGGTCAGTACATAAAGCTTTCTCTCACCTGTTCTTCTGCTTATCCATGGGCTCCAGTCCTTCAGGAAACATCCAAATGCTGCTGTGTGAGGTCCTTCATGGACTATGATGGATCCATTGATGCCATGGAGCACCACTTCCTCTGACCATGGTGTTCCCTCTGCTGTTTCTCACTCTTTTGGCTTCTCCTGCCTGTGTGGCTTTTTTTCCTTTCTTTTTCTTTTCTTTTTTTTTTTTAATTTTCTTAAATGTGTTTTCCCTGTTTGGCCAAGGGGCTCAGCTGTGCTCTGCTGGGTCCATTGGAGCTGATTGGGATCAGCTGACTCTGGTGCAGGGCAACCCCAGCTTCTTCTCAAAGAGATTGCAGGCCTGCAACCCTGTTGAAATTAACTTTGGGATGTGTTAGATTTACTACAAATTAATGGAACTGTACAAATAAATATGTTCTTCTAGCTAGTTTACCCCTTTGTACACTGCACAGGCAACAAGTTATGCTGAAATTGACCAGATAGGCTGGTAGGTCATTCGATAACCACCTTTTCATTCTACTTTTCTTTTATAAAATAAGATCCCTTCCACCCTCCCAACCCCCCCCCCAAAAAAAACCAAGCTGAAAAAAATTACCTCAACCAACCAAATAAAAAAGTCATGAACAAAAATCAGTTTCAAATGAGTGCAAATTTAAGGATTTTCACCTGTCTAAACAGATATCTACATACCAATAGCTGAAAACCTGGTAATGCTTTCAACAACTAAAACTTGCTGTTGTACATCAGATGACTGACTAGATGTAATGAATAAATGATTCAGAAAGCTAAGATGGAAATGACAAAGAAGATGATTCAAAGGCCGAATATGGTGTAATTTTCTTTCAACTATGTTTAAAAGTTTTAACAATGCAGTGTTAAAATGAGAACAATCTGATCTTACATGCGTTGAACTTTTTGAGATAATGAATTCAATAAATACAAATTGCAATACTGAACTGTTGACAAATGATCAGGTCATAAATTTGATGCAACTGAAAAGACACCATGACAAAGCTGAAAACAGATAAAATGCTTCATTTAATTGCATACATCAGCTCACAAACACTCCAATTCATGTCTCACTTCAGTAAGCCCTGACTTGATTGCATATTTCATGTGAGAAGTAAGTTGATTTTTCAGAAAAATTCCAGCATTTTCAAAAGACCTCACCAAAATCAGATATGAAATATTTGTTTGAAGGACACTGTGTCTTTATTTAGTGACTATGTGTGTCTTCCAATACAGGTATTAGGAAAGGAGACGATATGATTTCTTCAAAACCTAGCTCTTTTTT
>VZTI01001986.1:673685-758665 GCA_013397865.1 Struthidea cinerea
TTTTTTTTTTTTTTTTTTTTTTTTTAAGTCTGCTTGAATAAAAACTCAGGGAAGAAAAGAAAACATGCTTTTTCTGAAGAATACTTTGGAGATACCCCGACTAGGTTTTAAACAAAAAAACTCAGGAGTGCTGTTATGCACTCCTGATTCTCAAAGCTCATACTTCTGAGTTGCATCCTGCTGTGGTCATGCTGTCTCATGCATGAATTGGTTCTTTACAACTACCTTGGGCTAATCCTCCTCTCTAGTGTGGCCTGTAGAATATACAAGCCATAAATTAAACAGGGGAATTTCACTGTTTTGTTCCAAAAGTGATGAGGCCTGCAGCCGTGCTCTCTCAGGGGGTCAGCTGCACACACACCTCTTCTCTGACAGGCTGCTCATGCCTGGACCAGATCCACTCAGCAGAGAGTCACATCCAGCAGCTCCTGGCTGGCCAGCTCCACTTCCTAGTCCACACCTTGCTAATCGTGTTTCAGTGATATTTCTTGTGCTGGGGGAAGACAGGGATTAGGAAATATTCCAGAGGGCTGAAGGGCATAAACCCCAAAGGAGTGTTCTGTGGCTAGGCAGAATGCTCTGAGATGAAGCAGCATCTCTTGCTACAGCCTGTCCCTTCCATCACCAGAGAGTTTTCCCATATTCCTTTGGACATTTCACCAGTCTCTTCTTGTCTTTTTTCCTCCAGAGATTATAGTCTCTACTTTGGAAAAGGAGTACAGACATTCACAGGTACATTATATACAATTAATTGTCTGTGAAGATAATAATTAGAAAAAAATCAACTATTGGTTTGTATGTGTACATGAAAACCTCATGAGGGAGGTCCTAAATATACCCCTGGAATCAGCAGGGTCAGAAGAAGAAAATCCTGTTGGTGTGTTCAGGACAGCAAGTTGCTAAGAAGAGCCTACTGTTGTGCTTCAAACAAATACTTTCTGGGTTTATGAAACTTCTTTCCTGAAAATGGAGAAATGCATTAGCCAAGTCTAAGAGGGGATAATTTCTGCACCAGCAGTGGAAGGTGTATGTTCTGGTGAGGAGACTGTAATGGCCAAAACTGCCTTTTTCAGCTCTGATAGGAAGGACTTACACTTTGTTACCGTGAGTAAGTTCTCCAGACAAGACTGGGACGTTCATGGAAAACTACTTCTCCCAAGTGCTGCTCCCTTCCTTCCTTCCTTCCTTCCTTCCTTCCTTCCTTCCTTCCTTCCTTCCTTCCTTCCTTCCTTCCTTCTTCCCTCCCTTCCTCCCTCCCTCCCTTCTTTCCCCATGACCTTTTAAATATCACTTTATCTGGCTCTGAGAAAGGTGGAGATGCAGTTTCTGCCAGATGCAGAGCTGAGCTAATGGTGAATTGCCAGGGACATGGCAATTCCACATTGCTGCACAAGGTTTGTAGAGATGTTGAACAGTGCAGAGAATGTTAATGGTATCTCCAAGAGAGAGAAAATCTTCAGGAGAGATTGACAGTGGAGAAATGTTGGACGATGGAACATGACTGAAAACAAACCAGTTCAAGATTTTGCAATTTTTGCTCATCTCTGTCAGGCAGAAATCCCTAGCCTACTGAAAGGAAACAGAAAATATTATGTTTCTCCATGTGAGTGCATAGGAATCTTGCTATGCTCTAACAAACCTACTCTTTTTAGATATTGATACAAAATAATAAAGAAAAGGATGCACAATTCAGAATTTGCTATCTATTTAGCCATGGATTGAAGAGGGTTTTTTGAGTATTTCAACAGACTTCTTTTTTGCTGTTTTTCAATAGTCATAATATAAAGAAAATATACTATATTTAACTTATCCCTGAACTTATTTTACACCAATTTTTAGTAAAATCTAGAATTTTATCAGTAATATTTAAGTAAGAAAGGTACTAAAAGGCACTTTGCAAAGCAATGAGAATAGCTAATCTGTGTCTTACTAGCAAAGCCAAAACAAAATATAGATTAAAAAAAAAAGAAAGTACAGGAGATTTTATTTAAGTGTTAAAATATTCAATCTAGAGACTTCACCACTGCAGCCATTAAGCATGTCCATGACACTTTAATAATTTTCTGCCCTATGAGGACAGGGGAGCTTGGGTAGATCTCAGGGACAGCCAGCATTCCCACACCTGGCTGCTAAGTGCAATACTGAGGTGTTTATGCAGCCACAGCTATGGGCAAGTCACGGCTCTTAGGAGAAAAAAAACTAAGAACAGTATCATTACTTTCCGAAGTTTCCCTATATTGTATGTGAAGCTTGAGGGAGAGTCAAGAATTTTTATCTCAGTTCATACATCTTCTTGCTAGGTGTATAATTTCTTTTTTCCTTAACATCCATAAATGTTTCTGAAATGAACTCTCTACAGGACAATTGACATCCTTTCAAAGGAGTTGCATAACCTGCTACATAAGGTATGGATACTGATGGATACTGTATAGTAAAATGTTTTGTATCTCATATTTTGCCATATTTTAAGCTGTTTAGGTATTGCCTGGTATAAGAACTTGGACTTATTCCACATAGATTTCCACAAACTATTTCTCTCTTTTCCTATATTTATTTTTTTAGCCAGCCTAGAAATTTATAATATTTTCCTATCCATGGGACTTAGGCCAGCACTGGACAATATTTCATCACAATAGCAGATCATGAAAAATAATGGTTGTGTCAATGTTTGGAAATGGCACATTTGAAAGTGAAGTCATTATTTATAGGATCAAAAGGTGCCCATATACAATGATCTCACAGCTAGAATGCAAATTAAATAGGTATTGGGTGATTTTCTCTGATGTGATGCCCTGAAGCTCAGAGAGGATAAAGCAAGCCTCTTGCCTCCACACTGAAACCCTTTTAAGTAAAATAGTTTTAATGCCAACTTAAAAAATTTTCTCAATTTTAGTTAGACACGTCCTTGAGCCATGCATTATCCTAGAGTATTCTTTTGAAGATCTTAATGGTCTAACTGGCAGAGGCTCCACAATACATCATACCTGTATCTTCAAACACCTATCTCATTTCAACAAGCTAGGGGAGACAATTAGAATAAATATTTTACTAAAAATGTTCTAAGCTAAATAGCTGGCTCTCCACTATTCTTTCTGTTTATGGCTTCCTAATGAACATTAAGACTGTGCTGAAGGTATTCTAACAGATGGATCACAAGGAAGTTCTATACATCATTTACATTAGCATACTTAAGTTGTTCACAGCAAAGCAAAGATTTCCGAAAATGAAAGTATTTTTTTGATTTCTTAATACAAATTTGTTGTGTTGAAGAAAACAGTCTTGCCACGTCTTGTGATTTGACTTCATTTCTCGTTATAATTGTTGGTCACTCAAATCAGCAGCTCCTAAAACAGAGGTATGCAAGAAACTCACCTTTCACTGAGAACAAGGAGGAAGAGATAATTTTCCCTCCTTCTTGAACAGAAACAAATATCAAAGACTCAAAAATCAGGCAACACATTTTTCTATACTTTGAAAAATGACTGTAAAAGCCATTATATTGTTGCTAAAAAGATTTCAAAATGCTGAACACCTAAGAACATTTCATGCTTACACAGGATGGTAAAGATTGTAGAGTACTAGAGGTCTGCACTACTACAAATAGCAGCTTCATGTCTTTAGGGAGTCTGAGTGTGTGCCAAGCAGCGGAGACCACACAAGTCTGTAATTATTGTCTTGTCTCTGGCAACTCTGATTTTTTTTAATTGGCCACCATCCTACTTTGCTGGGGAAATATCCAGCATATAGGTAATTTTGTGGAACTGACTGGGAAAAAAAAAAGACACCATGAAAGCAGAAAAATAATAAATCAGCCACCATTTTAATTTGAGAAACTTCTAATTGTACCAGTGACTCACTGTAATTAGCAGCTTTTTGCTTAGATGCTTGAATGGCCTACAGGCAAGAAGACTGATTCCCTGTTCACTAAATCATCACACAGTGTATACCGTGTAAGGCTTAAGAAAACCCAGTGCATTTCCTAAGCATAGAATTCCCTGATTCCTTCTCAAAATAGATGTCTAAAATGAAGCAGATGAATTATTCCCTAAAAGAGCATATTTCTCTCCTCTCACATGTCCTTGACCCCAAGAGGAGTGTCTGAGGAGGAGATGTGGGTGTCCGTAGTAGGTGAGACTGATCTTACTCTGGGTAGCAAAGTCCACTTGTGAGAGAGACAGACCCATGCAGGATACTGTGCCCTGTTTTTTTGGTGATAATGCTGCTTCTGGTGTTTGAGTTAACACCGATGAAGCTGAGCTGGTCTACACTGGCTGTTTACATCATGGATTGTCTTTATCTTTTCTGTGAGTAAAAAAAAATGGATTGGTCTCTTCTCCCAGGTAAAACTGGATAGGACAGGAGGAAATTGCCTCAGGTTGCACTAGGGGAGGTTTAGAGCGGATATTAGGAAAAATTTCTTCACAGAAAGGGTGGTCAGTCATTGGAAAAAACTGCCCAGGGAAGTGGTGGAATCACCATCTGAAGAAGCATTTAAAAAACTTGTAGATGTGGTACTTGGAGATATGATCCAGTGGTGGACTTGGCAGTGCTGGGTTGATGGTTCTAATGATCTTAAATGTGCTTTTCAACCTTAATGATTTTATGATTCTATGAAGGTGGAGAAACAGCCTCAACCTATCAGGAGAACATGTAGTTTCCCAGCAGGATATGGCATCTAAATTCTAAAGGAGCCAGAGATTGAGTGGTTTCTCATGCAGCTCTGCACCTTGGAAAGTCAGGATATTTTTAATGAGATACTAGTACTTTCAAATAGCTGTTTCATATCAAACACCTATCATTTCCATGTTGGCCTTAGTTCTTTCAAAGCAGATTGTGAAATAGAGAATAAGTTTCATGCCAGCTAAAATGGCTGTTGACATAGAATAACTCAGGAATGTTCTTTTGGCCTCTCTTTTATGGTGCAAATCTGTGATTCATTTTGGCAATCCAAGTAATCTTTTTATGATCTTAATTTTTTTTCCTTTATGAGACTGATCATCTTCTCACTTGTTTTGATCAAAAGCCTAAAAGGTATGTTCTTTATTTGTTTTAGGCAGTTTGGCCATCTTCTCTAGTGGCCTGGGAAAAAAGAAGGAAAATCCTAACAGTGCAGGGAAGTGACAGATGGTTACAGTTTCCTGACAAATTATTTATTTGAATTCTTAAACACTCAGCTCTTACTTATAACTTTTTCACTTCAGTTTTAAGAGTCCATTTATCAACAAGAATGATCACATATTGACCATACCAGGACTCAAAAGCAAATGTATTCATTTGTTCGCTATACGGAAATGAGTTCGTGACAAGTGAACTGATTCAGACAAAACACCCAAACTAAGGCTCCAGTACAACATTTGAACTCTAACAAAAAGCTTGTCTACATCCTTTCTTTCTGCCTTTTTCTAAACCTTGGTTGTAGGCCCTTATTTGATATCACATTCCCTCATGTGGATTTTTCCATTCAGAAAACTGATTTTTAAAAGTCTTTGAAAATATAAAGGTTTTTATACATATATATGTTTACACATACCAAGAAAGACCAATTTTTATCAAAAGTGGTACTTTCAATAGGAAAATCTTTCAACATGAAATGATTTTTCATGTAATGAGAAATTTTGCCACTGGATTTGAGGAAAAAAGGGGTGATCACTGGCTGAAAAGTTTGCAAACCTTTTTTTTTGTAAAAGGAATTGTCTTTTCACACAGAAAAATAAATTTTAACTGTTAAGACCAGTTTGAAAATTTCTGTTCCCTCGCTGCTCTCTGGTAAGTGACATCTTTGCACTCAGCAAGTCCAGCAACTCTAACTGGTCCCCTCCTTGCCCTGGTACTCACAAGTCAGTGCCCTAACCAATACTAAGATATTTCAGTTGAAAATGGTAAAAGCTTTAAAGTAGCTACCAGGTAGGTTTTCTTTGTTATTTATTCTGCAGTTTAACATGACCAAATCTCTCAGCTTCTTGGTGTGAAGATTTTTTTTTAGATGGAAAGCTTTATCTTTGCATTTATCTGCACTGGTATCCTAATTTTAAGTGAAATATAGTTTACCAGGCAACATCCACTATAGAACTGACACACAGATTTGTTGTATTTTCCTTGCCTGATTTCTCTTCCAGTACAGTGAAGTTTTTCTGCTTTTTGCAGACATATGGTTCAGTGTTTATTCTGTAAGTATATCCAAGACCCATTTGGACCTTCAGCTTGTATTTTATCTCTTTAGACAGTGGTTGCAAATACACAAAATTCTCATGCTATACAAATGGAGTATTTACTGTCTCCCAATGGAAACATTTGGGGGTCCAAGCTGGAAGCAATCTCTCCTAAATGTAATGTTAGATGCGTGAATGTGTTTGTGTGAGTTGTCCTAGGTTGCTGCCTGTCATAGGATGTGAGCTGTAGTCCCTTTGCTCCCCAAAGCCTCCATGAAATCTGCAGTAGCATGAAACACATGAAAGAGATTTCAGACTGAGGGACAAAAAAGGTGTTTCTCCTTCAACTCTGTGCATAGCATATTCACTCTGAGTGTGCCAGTATCTTGAAAACTAGGTCCTTCACGTGAAAATTTGTCTCACATAGTGATGGCCATAGCAGTGAAAGTTAAAGGCTTGTCAAAGACATCTAAATCCTCTCAGCCTAGTAACAAAAGTATCCTTTATTGATTCTGTGAGTAACCAGCATTTCAGTGACACAGGACCCTAGCTGCAGAATCAATATTTAGAACATGATGAATGTGCACCAAACTAAGAAAACACACCAATCAGCCCCGCATCTGAAGGTCTTCTCTAATGGAAAAAATAACCAAGGGATGTAAACAGAAAGGGCAAACCGAGTGACAACCCACAAGACCACCCATCTGGGCTAGGCAGTGTGTTTCAGGGTTATCTGGCTGCTTCCTTTGTGCTGGTTCACACAGTGACTATTGCTCTCAGTTTTGTTGACAGCAACCACAGTGCTTTCTTTAAACGTAAACATTCCCAAGTTTGAAGACATAGTTTTCAGTGAGTTTGCTAGAAAAACCCATATCCTCATAGATGGCTTAACTATTGCACTTCTACAACACAACTTTCGTTTGGAGTTTCCATCAGTAGAATATGTCTGATATATCCTGAAGCTGTGCAATCACAGTTATTTGCACTATATTTCTATAGTATACTTTTATGAAATGACTTTTAAAACTGTTTTACATCTTTTTGACGAGAATTACAAAAGATCTCTAATGTCAATTCAAAAAAAGAAAACTAAGCAAAAGTTACATGCAGCCAGTGTAGAAGAGGAACAACCTCATAAGCAAAAATAAACACATTAAAATATTTAATTGAACATAAAAAACATTCCTAATCCTCTTTATGGTATATAGGGCTTTGAAATAGAATGATCAGAGGACTTGGATCATTTCATTTTATTGTAAGCCATCAAAAATTCAACCATATGAGTCAGACTCTTCTTCACAAGAAGTAATACTATGCTCCAGCAATAGCCCTCATGATTTCAGTGGCCTACTTTTTGAAGAAAAAAGTACTCAGCATGCGTCACAAGCCCTAAATAATGCAAAGAGCTCAAGAGCTCTTGCATCTCCTGCTTTTAGGCTCTTTTTCTATTCCCTAATTTCAAGTGCTGGCTGCTAGTTGCTGCTGAACACCTCAGCAGATACATCTGCTACCAGCCAAATGCCTCATTCCTTCCTTGAAACTGTTGAATTATTACCTTTACTTCCACCATCTGGAGTCCAAGAAAAGTGCTAGAAGATAGTGATTGAGAGCTCCAACAACCTATTCAATTATTAAAAAGCACAATAATAAGAGTCTTGGGGCAGATAACTGCCTCTTTTTTTCCAGTTTGGAAAACTCCTGGTTTAACAGGCTCCCAAACTGCGCTGTTACTGACTATAGAAGGATGACCAATAAATAGTTTTACTGATCACTGGTTGAGAGCTGAGCTATTCCTGCATCTCCTGAGGCAAGCACACAAGGGAGGGATCAGCAATACACTAGGAGCCAAAGTAACGCCCTTTTCCTTTTGAGAATGATATCCATCTCCGACAGCAAATATAAAAGCAGTTGAAACGAGATTTCATGGGCCTCAATTCCCACAGCTTTTTCTGGGCATCAGAGTTGATCACCATTGTAAAACATTCTATGTGAGTAGCTCGGACATTGTAAAAATAAAAAAAAAAAAAAGAAAGAAAAAAAATCCCAAACCCTTTAGTTCTGTTTAATTTAGAAAGTAGAATTAATCAGTTTTGTGGAGGACATTTTGATGTGAACCAGACAACTTTTAAATCAGTTTTCCACTAAGTAAAGAAAGGATTCTACTCCTCTTTGTTGAGTTATTGCACAATTCTTTTACCCTGATCTATTTATTGTGACTCCATTTCTTTTCAAGAAAGAGAATAGTGGCTACTATTTAAACCTGGTTTAGAGTCCGAAATCATTATAAGGTTACAGAAAGAAGGGAGCTGCCTTAGTATAAACAACTCTCTAGAAATATGACATGAAAGAAATAAAATACCATGTAAAATAATTTTTAACATCCAATATTTCTGCTTGGTTTTTTTTATCTTAACAAAAATGATGCTCTCCCACAGCAATATTGGAAAGCTTAGAGAATCTTCATGAATCTTTGAATTGTTCTTTCTTTTCAGAATACATAACACCGAAGTTTAAGCCCACAGACTCCATATGTGCATTCATTCCTGGGGTAAACACACAGATCATTTTTTATTATTACCAACATTTATGCATAATGGATGGCTACCAGACAGTCTAGACTCATGTCACTGACAGATGTCAGCATAAAAATTCAACAAGGTTAACCTCACTGCATTAAAAAAGAATTTTTCAGTTTACAAAACATCACAAGCCATAGGCACTTCAGAATATATTCCTGCACTGTGTAAAGCAGAGTGGAGATGTATCAAGGCTCGCACATAACTCTGGGAATGTTCTCCAGTTCTAAATTGCAGACATTTAGTATGACTGGGAAAAGGGGAATGTTCTGCAAAAGAAGGGTGCAGGGGATTAGAGGCTTTCACATGACAGACATAGACAATTACAGAAATATTTACTTAATTTATTGCTGAACAAAGAACTTTGGGGTACTCCAGGCAAATAGGCCCAGCTTGAACAGCTCAGCCAGGCTTAATACTTCTCTGAGTCATATACAGGGGTTTCTATCATGGTGACACTGACCATCATCTTCCAATAACTACGTATGTTTTACATCAAGGTCATCTATCAGCTTGGATAAGACTTGGACTTACTGCAACAGTAAAAAAGAGGTTAAAGATAAAAGCTTTTCAGTTGTTAAATTAGCGTTATTTCCACTTCACATCCACTCAAGCACCAGAGACTTCTCTAAAACTGCCAGTGTTATTCTGCTCTGCTGACCCATAAGTAGCTGAAATTTGGTCCCACTCCAGTGTGTGATTTAGGGGTTACCCTCTCACTCACAGAGATAGCATGTGGTCTTTTTTTTGCCATACAACTCCCTTAGCAACCCGCACTTCTCCTTCTGCCAGGCTTTCTCTTGCGGATTGTGGGGGCTTCAAAACACACAACATCCAAAAGTTTGGAGGTCAGAGCTGACAAACTGTAGACATCTGGGAATTATATTTTCTCTGGAACTCCAGAAGGAGAGGAGTTTGCCTTTTAAATTCCTTGGGTTCTTTTGAGTTTTGTAGGGAGACAAGTAATTTCTCTATAATTGGAAAACTATAAACATTTATTTTTCCTTTCCTCTTCATGAAAGCCAAGTCTTATTATCTCACAAGGTCTTTTGGGAAATGTTTCAAGGTAAAGGAAACATTTTGCTTCTTTGATGATTTCATAGGGTACTCATTCCACCAGACAATTTAAATTGTTTGCTAAAAGGCGTAATTAATATTTAGACTGCCTCTAGATACCTTGCAAGACTTTGGGTGTACCACACATGTTCTTGGTAAGATATCATCCTTCAAGTGCAGAGAACAAACACTACTGTAGCCATAGAAAGAGCTACTGGATAGGGCATTCCTACCGCTCAGCAGAGTCTTATTTTACACACTGAATGCATACCTAAACCTACATAAGGAGGCATTTTCATATGCCCTGTTTTTTTAAATACTTATTTGTTTTCAAGTTCTCCAGAAACTTCAGAGAAAGGCTGACAGAAAGCTTCCTTGAGAAGTCATCAGTTGTCGTCAGTCAACGGTACCCAGTTTGGCCTGTCTGCAAAAACTTTACTTTTATTACAAAGAAAACAACCTCTGACACAAAAGTCTGGGTCCATATGCAATTGGCCAATGAAATTTTTAGCATGCACCAAGTGCTTTGCTGGCCCATTCCCCTGCCGAGGAACAAGGTAGGGGAGAAAAATTGGTGTTCTCCAACTGGCATGGAGCTGGAATGCATCTGAGCACGTAGCTAGGTGTAGCAACTGGGAACTGCTCCAGCATCTGATGATATTAGGCAGAACACAACCGTGTCTGCTCAGCATGTTTACTGCTTAAGGAAATATAAGAATGGTTTTAAGGCTGTTATTTTTTTGAGATTATCAAGACCAAAACTCTTCTGTGAATTTATCGCACTCCAGTATAATGGTGAAACATTTTTTCTCCAGTTGTGTGCACCTAGTGGTGCAGTAGCTGGCAATCAGGGAAACAATGAGCTATGTACATCCATACATCTCCAAATAGCTGAAGTTCCCATGTGAGAACCACACAACCAGCATCTGCAAAAGTGATCATACTTAGAAATGTTATAGAATATAATGCAGGCAATATGGTCAAGGGGTCATTTAAGCCTTCCTCGTTATTCAGAGCACTATTATTGTCTTTAGTAAGCAGTTCATAATAAGAAAGCCTGCTTTTCTGAAAGCCATCAAAAACCTGTTGCATGTATACTAGAACATAAAAAAACCCCAAAACAAAACAAAAACAAACAAACAAACAAAAAAATCTTCCTCCAAATAAAAGTTAAATTATTCAGGTTAAATCCTGCCACAAATGAAGTCAGTAGCAAAAGAAATTCCTGCTGACTTCTGGGTTCATAGATCATACACAACCTCAATTTTCGAACATTTCTCAATCTTCCATGTATTTACCCTTACAGCCTCCTGGTGAGGCTGAGAACTGTAATTTTACAGATGGGAAACGTCATGAAGGATTCAGTTAACTGGTTCCACCTACTGAAAATTAGGTATTTAGTCTAAATTGATCACTTATGCTGCTCTGGTCAACAGAAATAGATTTTTCCTTCTAGTGGTAATCTTAAAAAATATAACAATAATAACAACAATAATAATAATAATGAAAACAATCAAAAAGACATAAACAGAAAGAAGCCTAGTTTAAACAGGAAGAATTTCCTTAAGGAAGTGACTCTGACATACATAGTACAGCTATCCTGGGATAGTGTACAGGGGGAGGTCACTCTCCCCTGGAGCTGCCTGTCTGTCTCCAGTGATAATGGGAAGACCAGTTTTCAGAAATTAAAATTGAGAAATTAAGTTGAAATCTGAACCTTCAAAGGAACTTAGGGATTTCTACATGTGCTGATTCAATGCTTAACTTCAGATCACTGCATTTATTGGTACAATACTTAACTTCTGAGTGTGTGCCCATGATGCCGTCTGTGGAAAGACTTTGGTTAGATATTTGAGTTCTGTGCTCCTCAAGGTAAGTGCAAAAGCTGCCGGAGATCACCAAGCAAAACAAGCAGCAAGAGATATTTAGAAAGAGACCACCAGAGCCTACAAAGGAGGCTCATATTCTATGGTCATGATGAACTCAATAACTCTGAGTTCAGAGTTTGGGTTTGTCTCTTGGGGCTGGACGCCCAAGTTGTCTGTTTGTTAAAGCATAGTGTAATCTCTTCTATATATAATCTTCCAGTCCAGATAATTCAGGGGGGGATCAGAAAACCTGTGTTCAGAGCTCATCTTCTCTTAAGAATTATTAATATCAAATCCACACCTCTCACTCCTCCAGGTAAGAACTGTGAAACTGTGTTGCAGGTGAAAATACTGACTTTGTTCCACTCCTTAGAAAAAGACTGATGATCCAGTGAACAAGAGTGATTGGACAGTCACTGGGCAAAGTGGAGACCTGGACTTTGATCCCTGCTCTCTGACACACAGGTAGTCCTGCTC
This sequence comes from Struthidea cinerea, assembly GCA_013397865.1. Lineage (NCBI taxonomy): Eukaryota > Metazoa > Chordata > Aves > Passeriformes > Corcoracidae > Struthidea > Struthidea cinerea. Next base: position 685,812 of record VZTI01001986.1, read on the forward strand.
CAGCAGCAGAAATCAAGTTTCTCTGTCTCAGATACTAGTTTGCAATTCTCTCCAATATTGATCCACATCTAAGGTATTGTTAAACTTTCTGGGGTTGATTACAGGTCTCTGAGACACAAAATATAGAACTATGTGCCTTAGAAAACACCCCAAAATATTAAAAATGTCATTAAAGTGTTTTCTCTGGGAAATAATTTGCTGAACCTCTCTCCTCTGCCCATAAACCTTTCCAACAGTGCAAATGCTTGTAATTTTAATGCTCCAACATAGACAATAGCAACTGTTTCTTCCTGATTTACATGTGCTTGCTAACTGGTGGCCGCAGGCAGATGTGCTCACCCCATCAACAAACAAGTGAAAACTGGCCTGGAGGTTTATTTTCCAAGGTGATTGATAACCACAAACACCTGTATTTAAGCCAATAGTCATTTTAAGAATTATGTGAAGTAATGAAGAGACAACAAATCATACCCTTTCTGCTGAACTCCTTGACAATTTAATTCTCTGTGATATTTTAATCACAAGACTGGGTGAACCTGGCCAGACAAAGAGGGTCATCTTATGTCAGTTTTATTCATCTATGACACCAAAATTATGGGTTTCTTTTTACCTGTACAGGAATGGTAGCTTCCTATTATTGCATTTGACTTGAAAAACAAGAAAGGAAAATCTAAAAAATCACATATGACAGGCTGTGTAGACCAGTACACAAGCATCCACGGCTGTGAATTCAGAGACATTTGTCAATGGGGGAAAGGTGCAGTTTGACTATTAATAAAAATCCTAGGATTAGTGCCCTATCACTCATGGCATATCTTGTAATAAGGAATAAATTAGATTTCTGTCTTCTCTTTTTCTGCTTTATCATGCATAAATGTTAAATATACAAAAGATAATGTAAGGCTTACATTTTAAAAAGAAATGAAAGCATGTGCAGTAAGGTGACTTTCCTGTATTTTTGTTATTTAATGGCAGGAAGAACACAACACATAAACAATCTCACTAGCATAGAGGTATCAAATTTTTGCTTACAGGACAGTTATGGAATGGTGAAGGTTCTTTCATTGCAATTTGATATTGAAAGAGCATTAGGAATGCAAGGCCTATTCAAATTAATAACTGGAAAACCTATGTGTTACCATGATCCATAATTATCAATGCAATCAGAGCTTTAAATTAAGGTATTCTATTTATAAGGCAAGTACATGAATGACATAATACAAAGACCAGACACTAGGATACAATACAAATGCTAAGGTTATTTGTCACTTGAAAAATTTTCCTAGGATGGCGGTAAAGTTACCAGAACATTAAATATAAGGTATGACGAGAAAAACATGTGCTTGGGTTGGACATGGTGGACTTCGCAGGGCAATTACTAAGTAAAATGATGTAGTTTGTGCTACATCAAAAATAGAACCACATGATCATAACTCCTCTTTCTGGTTATAAGTCCAGGAGCCAGTAGACATCCATCCTTGCTTGAGTGCTCTGGGATGAGGATGCTGCCTTCACTAACAGCTGCAAATGGGTAGATTTTTTTTTTTTTTTACCTAAGTAGTTTGCTGGTTTGGATCTCTTAATATGAAGAACTGAGCAGGGATTTTACCATTGCCACACAGACTTTTAAATAGACACTAAAGTAAGAACCAAAAAAACCCACTGTCTGTCACTACTGATTTGGTTTAGAGTTGAATTAATTATCCTTTGTATAATTCATAAAGTACATTAGAATATTAAGTTAATGTAATGCTCTGCTTTCCTGATTAGAATATTTTGTCAATCTTTCCTTCATCTAGGTTTACAGAATCAGGTATTCCAATCAGTGACATTTAAACACAACTAATTTCAACTTCGAGGTGCAATCAGTAGTTTTTCACAAGCAATCACACTAGTAGATTAAAGAGGCTGACTCTCTTTGGGAATTCATTTCCTTCTCCAGCATTTTCTGGGAAACAATCTGGTTTGAGGGAAAAGCAGTATTTTGAATAAAACCCAGTAGTCTTGGCCTCTGGTATTTAACTGGAGTGTTATAAAAACAGGTGCTAATGTCAAGCACATTACGTACTCACTCCCCTGCAGTTGTTAAGGTGATAGATAGTGTGGCAGAAAGCACCTCTTGGCAGATGAAATTTCCTGAAATGTCCTTGTATTCTACACCAGCTGTGTAAAAGTGGGGTCAACAGCCATGCCCTCTGGGCTGAGATGAGCGATTCAGTTATGAATTTCTCAGCTACAGAGCTTGAAGGCCAAAGTAAGAATGTGAGAGAGAGGGTGGAATCCTGGCCCTAGAGGAGTCCAGGGGAGGGCTGCTAAGAGCTTTAGGGAGGACCAGGATTTCGTTCAGTGTGTTTTAGAAATAGAAGTCAGGTAAGGGGTTCCCAAAAAGACAGAAACTAAATGAACCATTCTGTTGGTTACAGGGCAGTAGTGTTTCCACCGAAAACCGTTCAAAACATTCCTGCTGGAAAACCTTTGTCTTTCTTCACAAGTTTGTAACTTCTAAATCAGGAAATAACATCAACTAAACCATGATTCTATTAAAAATCATCCTGGTTTCATCCACAGGAAATAATGACTTCAAAATTTTTGCATGATACAATTTGGCATTGGGTATTCTGGGCAGAATAGGGACAGGTGAGGAAAGATCAGCGCTGAGAGCAGGAAACACACAGCAGCTTATGAGCAGAATTGCTGCAACACTTGCACGGAGCAAACAAGCTCTCAGATTGCAAGGTCAGTGCCAGGCTGCCTCTCATTCCAGATGAAGGGTGCTACAAGGTCACTTCTCTGTCTTCAGGCTGCTGCTCCTATTGCAGACTGCACGGCCAGCAGGAAGCACCCGTCCCTGCTCTCAGACACTGACTTCTCAGGGATACGTAGAGTTGGGGAGATCAGAATCCAGCTTTCTCCTGCTTCAAATATGAACACAGACTTGTCTCACCAGTTACGCCATTATAAACCATGGTTGGAGCAGGGGCCTTGCATTTTTGCACAACACAAACAGCACTGGTGGCTCTTGTTCAGCTTTTCTGTCCCCATTCTCTGGCCTTTCGCTAATACTTGTGTCTAAAAAAAGGAATACGGACAGAAGTGTGCCTCATGTTCACAACATTAATTAAAATTATCCTGTATAAGAGAGCCATGATGCTATTTCAGAGGACACATACTAACGAAAAAAAATATAAATGAAAGGACAGCAGACAGGTTCTTTCCAATGTATGGCTACCAAGAAGCTATTTCCTGTAACTTTTCTTCTAGCAAGAATATCCATTCAACATCTCAGCAATAGCTGGAGTTTTTGAGTATCTGAGACAGGAGAGGTGGGACAGAGGCATCCAAAGCTAGAACACATTCCTTTACAGAACTCGTTGGTGGTTAGAGTATTCAGGATATCAAAGCTATCTCGCCTGAGCTTTAAATAAGACAACTCATTTGAACTTTCACAGTTTATTTTTACTGAGCCAAAAGCTACAGTACTGCTCCATGAAACAGGGATTTGGGCTTAGTATTCACAACCCTGACCCTGTGGCTTGCACATTTGTACCATGAGAGGCTCTTCCATTACATGATCACGTAACAAATTCACACCCCTATTCCCTTTAGATAATTTGCAAGTGTTTGAGCCTGGGAGTTGCTCGCTCTTCCGGCCAAGCCCTGTGCCACAAGGCTGCACCACATGAGCAGCTGAGGCTATTCCTGCTCCCCTGGCTGTTCCAGGATGCTGGGATCCCCACTGCCAGGCAGCACATGTCCTGTTCTGCCCTCGGATGCCTTGGTGTTCAGATGCTTGGGCAGGTGCTCTGGTTATGGCCTGTGAAGCAGTTGTGCGTCCCTGACTAACAGATCATAAAATCTGAGGTTAATAAAGGGATAAGAGGTGTCGCACTGGCAATATCAGTGGGGAGGGGGGTCTACAGGAGTCCAAGGTGTGACCATTGTTTAAAGGATATTAAGTGATTTGTGGGGCTTATTAAAAAGTAATAACTGTGTCTCAGTCTTTATCTGCAGTTCTCTCTCACTTGTTCGATTGTTTTTCCCCACATTTCCCATGTATTGACAAAAGAATTTTATGACTATTATGGGAGTTATAGTATTTTTCATAGTTTTTTAAAGCATAAAGCAGGCTTAGTTTGCATATTTACTTGTAAGCAATCTAGTAGGAAGCCTGAATGACCACTGTAATTTTGTGGTGCTTTCTCTCTTTTTCTTTCTCTTCTTTCCTTCTTATTTTTTTCAGAAATGAAAATACTAAGCAGCATATAATGAGCCCTCATTCATATTAGATAGACAGACAGACAGACAGATAGATAGATAGATAGATAGATAGATAGATAGATAGATAGATAGATAGATAGATAGAAAGATGAAGTCAAACTATTTGATAAAGTGAAATAACTCAGGAAAGCAAGCAAGCAAGAAAATACCACTTAATCACACAAAAAGTGAGTTTCAGAAATCCCTTCCTGAAGTTCCTGGAGTTCACTTAAGGTCTATTTACGCCTAATAAAGAGTTAATGTCAATAATAGAAGCACGAGGAATTAATCATAATAGCCAATTAGATAGGAAGAAAAATGTGATTGTAATGTTGGACCAGTGGCAGTAAACTGTGCAGATTTAATGGAATAGATTAAGGGTCAGATTTTGAAGTGGTGTAAACTCTCCTTATCTCATGGATTTTCTCTCCAACACTTTATTAGCTCTGTGTAGTGGGTTGTGGGTTGAACCTGAATTGATGGACAGACTTTTTTTTTTTTGTCCTTGATTCACAGTTGGATTTATGGCAAATTTAATCTCAATTTTTCTCTACCTCTGTTCCATGATTATTTCTAGCTGCTGAAATACTGTTAGTTCAGTTAGAAGCTGTATATACCTAAAGCCTTGCTGTGTCCAGAGGAGTTTGGGAAAGCAAATGAATACAGAAGTTTTTTATAATTTTTATAGGAGCCAATAACTCATGTTAAACATCAAATATCTTCTCCAGAAAATATTGAGCTTTCTTCCTTTTTCTTTTTTTGAATGTACTCCACGCTAGAGTACAGATATATCACATAAAGATATATTACAGGCAACATATTATTAAAACTATTTCAGTTGCAGGTTTGAGCACTCAGCTTCAGACTGGGTAGGCTGGTAAGAACTTAAAGGACAACTTTAGACACTGAGACAGGAAAGAGATTAGATAAGATCTCCTTTCAGCTTTATAATTTAAAGCTCCCACCTTGTGAGTTTAGAGTCACAGGGAAGCAATAGACTCTTAATTGAACTCATTTAAAATGCATATTTAAATATCTTACTCTGAGACTCAAACAAGGAAACTTTCTTTAAGATGAATCAGCAATAAACTATTCTTAGCTGGAAATCTCTCTTTGAAGATCTTACGGTGCCATTAATCCACATCTTATTCACTAGAATAAAGAACATAATTCAGTAACATTCCAACTGACTCAGCAGTCCCCAGGAATGTGTCAGCTATTTGATTTTCAACCTTCTCAAATGAAAAATAAAAATAGGAAGACTTTTGCTAAACATTTGATTTCAAGGCTGGCCACAAAACCTAGGCTCTCTGCCTTCTCTCCTGGATTGTATTTAATTTAACAGAGCTGACATGTTTGGAGTATCAAGTGTACCCTGCACAAAATATATCTAATTACAGAAAGGGCCTGAAACCTGGAGCAAAGATGACACCAGCTGACAGTCATTCCAGCTCCTTGGCTTTGACACAAGTTTTTACATTGTTCAGGTACTAAATATCAACCCAGAAAACCTGATGCTTCCCCTTTGGACTGTGCAGTAAATGAGTTCCGTCCTCCAACACATGTGCTCATGCAGTGTTTTGCTATTAAAGTGTGTGAGTAATGGAGTATAAGGATATCACAGACATAAATCAAAGTATGTGCCCTCTCTATCATGTGCAATTTTGCCCAGACTTGAATGACCAGGAATGCCTGCTGGCAGGCAGTCTGCATTTCTGAGATAAGACCAACTGCACATGGCATAAGTGGGTGCCATGGAGAGTATCGTTTAACCCCACAGGGGAATGCTCGAGTATGTAACACATCATCTGTAACTTATTCTCCGTCAAGAAATTGCACTGCAACTTTAGATGGCTTGTTCTAAATTACTTCTAGAATGTAAAGAAAAGGTTTGGGTCAGGGAAATATGGAGACCATGTTTTTCAGTTTTGACACTTTGCTTTTTGGACAGGACACAAGAGATTATGGTCAAACCTGCTTGTTTTGCTTTCAGCAGAAGTTGTGTCAGCCCTGAGCTGATTGCTCCTGAATGTCTTGCCTCCTTTAACGCCCATCTTCATGGTAGTTTGTGCTGGAAGGCAAAGTCCTCCCATTCGTGTAATTCTTTTTTTCACTGCAGTGGGACCACACATACTTTTTACATGTTGATTAAAACCTAACTGTAGGGCTTGAGAACAAATCTCATCTTTTCATACTTTCCTAATTTCTAGTGATGTCATGGAGGTTGTAATGGTATGAGGCAAATGTATTACACCATACAGACTAGAAATCGTAAAAATAACTAAATTTTCATATGCCGCTTGAAGAAAAATAATGAAAAAAAAACCTTCTACAACAAACTGAAAGGCTTTATGTTTTGACATAGTTTCTTTTTAAGTGGAATCTGACAAATATTTCAACACCTCAGATAAATGAAGAATACTTTTAGTTTCAAACCGCACTGGATATCAGCAACATTGATGCTTTATGAAATAGTTAAGCAAGGATAGTCAAGTCCTGCCTATATTATTGGAACTGACTATTCAGATTTATGATTGATAAATCAAGTTTCAGGTGATTTGTATTTTAATAAGAGAATTCATGACAATAGCAATATAAATTTATGGCTTTTCACTGGAGTTTCACAGTCCAACACTACAGTGATCAGCTACAGAAGAGGTAGGCATTATTATTTTCCTGGAGGAGCAGTTTTCCAGCAAAACATTGGCTAGATGAGCTTGAAAATTTCATAGGAACATGACATTTTTATCAACAATTTTTTTTTTTTTAGGATCACATCAGAACTCTTGCTTTATCTGGCTAAATAACCTTTAAAATACAATCTACCTTAAAACATTTTAATACGGTCAGGACAGAAATATTTCAGCAGTTTGTTTGACATAAAGTTTCAAACTGTTTAATATGTTGATGTAACAATTCAGAAGGAAAGCAAATGTCAAAGTGTCAGAATTTCCTGTGGGTTGGGACACTGTTTTAGAGCCCACTCTTAGGACAAGTATTGCAGTAACTTGTAACAATGAAGACTGAAGTGCAGTTTGGGAGTGCATCCTTCTGGATAAACTAATGAGCAGTCTTTTCAAAACTGATGTTAGGATCTGGGAACAACTTACTGATGGAATTGAATGGAACTAAATCACAATCATCCTCCCACTCCTTCGAAACCATTAGCCACAAAGAACAAAGGAAGGAAGACCTCAGAGTAGGTTGCACCCTCAGCTACAAGAGACTGCTGAATTTTTGGCCCTAGAATTATGAGGAGAAAAGAAAATAACATTTCATATCCTGGTTACACCCAATAAGTAGAACATCTTCACTGACATTTAGCCTTTATTCTTCTTTCAAGTAGTGGAAACATGCGTAATTTCACAGTGTCACAACAATAGTTAAAAGAACATAATTCAGAGCTCCAACTTGAAATAATTGGAAGTTAATCCTGGAATTAGTCAGACAAAAACATATTTTAGAGTAGTTGCAGGTTTGGGTTTTTTCAAATATAAATGAAAAGACTAGTAAAAATTTATATTATAAGGTTATTTTTCTCCATGATCTTATTTCTGCTTTGGGGCTGGATTTTTTGATGGTAGGTTTTGTTTTGTTTTGTTTTTATTGTTTGCCTGCTTCTATTCTGATTTGAATTACTTTTTTGGTTTTTGCCTTTTTTTTTTTTTAAATGCTATAGGAAGTTTGCTTGAAATTACACACTTGCTGTGTCTGGCAGTCATATGGAGCAGCATTTAGAAATATACTCTTTCTGGATCTTGAAAATGAAAGTATTGAATAGTTACAACCTGAATTCAATCCATAAGCCTCAGGGTATAAACTGATCACCAGAAGGGGTAAGGAAGAAATATCCCCTGTTGTATGATATCACATGCACTAAGTGGGTTTAACACCTTCTTCTGAAGGATTCTGAATTGAGACAAGATGCTGGATAAGATGGATTTTTGATCTATTCTGTTAAAACAATTCCTCTGCTATTATGCTCCTCACCCCAACGACTCATTTCATGCAATGGATTCCAGCAGCTCCAGCTTGGGTGTCTTACATGGACAATACAGCAAGCCATGGAAAAGGATCAGGAAACGTCCTTGCTTATTTCAAATAGGAAACTGTTACTTTATCTGGTAATTTTAGAAACCATTAGGAACTCTATTAGCAGAACATTTAAACCCTCCAGCTAGCATCAACAGAAGCAGCAGGTGTTCAAGTCCTTCTGGAGATTCATCCCTTGGTTTGTGCCATGTGCTAAATATGCTGTAAGGTGTTTGTGTGGGGGTGAAAAGATGAAGCAAAAATACTGGAAAAAAAGAAAATATAGAAATGGAAAACTTACAAATACTCAGTGATGGGCTCCACATGGACATCACTTGGGCATCTAAGAAATCAGAAAGGTGATTTTCTCAAGGATCTAGAAGTTTATATCCCAAATTGCAATTCATACAAAGTTTGATGACAAGGTTGATGGCATGGCCAATGCTACCTGTAGTAGTCTCACTCTCTATTTATTTTTCCAGTTCCTGTGTCTATATTCTCATTTTCTCCCTTCTTAATCTCCTGTCTTTCAATGCACCCCATGTTAAGCTATCCTGAGGATGTATTTTGCTCCTATTACATGTACAGGGTATGTGTTTTATTGCCTCTGATGGCATTAGAGTTTGAAAGAGTGAGCAACAAACTTGAGACGTTCTCCAAGACTTGACAAAAAATTCAACCTCTGAAACATCCAGCTGATTACACAGTTTGCATATACACATACATATTAATTCATGTTGTAAGGCTGGGAAAGGAAATCAAGTAAACTCTGAAGATACAATCAACAGCTCGAGCAAAGCTTTCTTACTCTGGCCTCAGAAGTTTATCCTGTCCTGCAGAAGCAGTCTGAGGTTACTCCAATCCCAGGCCTCTCTCCTAAGCACTCTGTGGAATGAGGGATAACTGCATAAGTAACGCATATGCGAAGTTTCATCACTGAAAAAACAGTGTTTCGGTACCAGTCTTGATGCTTAATACTCCAACCATTTTTAACCTGAGCTAGATCTGCTTTCTCATTACCCCTGACCCTCAAGCAATGGCATATCTCTAGGACTGCTTTATTTATATTCAAAAGACAGAAGGAGGACCAGTATCGGACACAGGTAAATTATACTGCATGATCTGTTCATCTCCTCCCTTCTGTTCCCTTTCTCCCAGTTGTCCTGACAGACAAATATGTTAGGATCTGTTGAGAAATGTTTGATAGCAGTTTTTTGAATTAAGCAGACGTAGCAAGCTCACATCTCGACTATCAATAGAATGTGGATACTTAGAGGACTTACGAGAGGTGACTATTTGTTCATATTATCAAGTTAACAACTGAGATTCTGAGGTTCTGTGGAAACCCACATCCCAAGCACAGATCTGTACATCCAGGAACTTCATCCAAGATTCCATTCAACTTGGCACTGATGTGTTGACTGATAAGAAGCAGGACTGCACAAATAGGCACCTTATTGTTTTGGGGGATATCAACGCAGTCAACAGATGTGCTGGTGTTCTGCAGCAGAACATCCTTGACAACTGGAGGCACCTGGACTTAAATTCGGTGTTCTGTGCTGGAACAAAAACTAAAGCACTGTTTCTGCTCTGACAAGCTGGAACTTGAGAAATTTTGCATTTCCTTTTCAACAGCATATCCAGCTTTCAGAGAAATAGGACACTGGCTTATATTTCATTGTAAAAAGGAAAATCCTTTAAAGCCAAATCTTATTAGCCGAGGAGAAGAAAAGTAGGAAAGAGGAGAAGCCTACTCACCTACTTTCTATGGACTTGTTCAAGTAAAAAAATGATTGTGGGAAGGATTTTCCAGATAAGATGGTTCTACCTGTTTTTACATGGAGACCTTGCATTCCCATTCACATCATGCTTTTCTCTGAATCCCTAAATACAACAAATAATCATGCTTTAGTAAGCACCTGCTTGGCTTATTTGAAGAATCCTTCTGTGACGGCATTAAATCCTGACCTCTGACTTTTCCTGTCTGATGCCAAAATGATTATTTCTGCTGGTTCTCAGTTTGACATCAGGGAGCAATTGGTTAAGCCTCTGATCCTTCATCTTGTTATCTGCTGTTCTTATAGATGTCGATCATGTTTCTGTACTCAGATTTATAAAGACAGATTTAATATTCCAATAGCTATAGAAAAAGGTGCATCAGTTTCAACTGATATTGGCTCACCCACAATGTAGAAGAGTCAATAAAGCTTTTTTCTTGGGTTTTTTCCCCCAATTTGCCCACAAAAACTGAAAAATACTGAGAAGACAACTCAGTTCATAGAAGCCAAACAGTCACAGACAAATTTGAGGCCTGTAGTGTTCAGTTTACCTCCAAAGAACACACTCTGTTAATGAGGATTCTGCTATTGCTTTTCACACCTAGATTCAGATAGAAAAAACCCCCGAAGATATTTTTCTAATTAAAGGATATTACAGATTTGTGCTGTCCTAAGTAATGAAAAAAACAACTAGCATTGAAAATTAAGCATTAAAAAATTAAAAGCATTGGTTTCAAAGAAAAACTTTTATTTTTCAAGTCAATAAGACATTTGATTTCAGATATTATGTCAACAAAAGTGAGGTTAATGTGTATGTCTTACCTTAGGTTAATGTGCATGTCTTACCTTAGCTAAGTATATACCTTAGAAATGATACTTTCTTCATTAACTAATTGCTTTTATTTTGAAGTCACCATATTTTTTCAATCTTCTGTACCAAAAATGCTGAGAAACTTTCTTCTAAAACAAAGTTCAAAAGTAACAACACAAACAACTAGTAATTTTGGTTGCTAATAAAAATACAGCTCAGTAGGGATATGTGGTTCCTAAGTAGGCAAAATTCTGTGCTACCCCACTTGTGATGAAAGAGAAGAACCAGATCAAACATTCTGCTCCCCCAGAGTGGAGTAAGTGGAGCTGCCATGGTCATGCTGCCAAAGCTGGTAACCTTGTGCCATCCTGGTGTCCCAGCAGGGCCAGCGTGGATCACCCCAGGCTCTGGCATCACCATTACATGCTCCAGTGATGGGTGGTCCATGCTCCAGTGATCACATATACCAGGGACTTCCAATAAAAGCTGCTGTTAGGAATGCTTGGGCACTTGTGGGAACTGGAAGCTAATAGGCTGAAGAGCTCAAACACACATCAAAGTCAAGAAGCTAATGCCTGGAATTAGCGATAACAATGGCAGTGTCCTAGGTGATTTCCATTTGTGGTGATTTCCATTTGTTGTGCCATGTTCCTAGGCAGACCCATTGTGACGATTTCCTAATCCATTCATTCAGAGAAGCATAGGTTGTCAGTAGTGTGACATTTTAATTTAAACTGTTCAATCAAATCACATTATATGTCATTTGTTATTTGGTCAGAGCATTGAGGTTGTTTCTATCATTGCTGATTTCTCCCAAGTGCAGGTCACAGCATTAGCTGACATCAGTGCAGGAGCTCTATTTTACATTAGCACTTTTTCTTCTTTAAAAGAATGGATTTATTCCTTCATTTTTAAACTAGTGTTTTCTTCAGTGTTATAGTTGCTTTCAAACCTGCATTGCTCTATCCTTCCTTTCAGGTAGGTAGATCTTTTATTCAGAGTTTGCATCTGATTACTGGGGTTAATCCCAGTGTCCACAAGAGTAAAGAGTTCCCTACCAAATCAGCATATTTTTAATTCTCATTCATGCCCACACTAGCAGAAATAAGTAGAATTGGTTTCAATATTCCACTGAACTTCTCCTCTGCGGGGCTGCTCCAGCACCACATTGCCACTGTCAGCAGCCAGAACACCTTTTCTGTGCCACTCGACTGGTTGGAGAGCCAGAACCTTCTCTTACAAGTGATTGTAATATTGATGCTTGTTTCACCCTCTTTCTGTAGTACATCTTTTATTAGCTTATCTTCTGCAACTCCCTGGTGCCACTGACTCTCCATCCTGGATTGTATGTTGTCCTGCATCCTTTGGCTTAGACATTTGCGGGTTTCTCCCTGCCGTTGTCCCTGTTCTCTGGCATGGAAACCGTGAATTTTATTTCCAATGCATCGATTCAGCACTTTTTGAATTCTATTTGCACAGTAGCTTCTGGTCTAAGTCTGTTCCCACTGAGGTCGGCTGGCAGCTTGCCACAGACTTAAGTGGGAAGAGTCTCAAACTGTTAAGTGTAAATTCAGTCCCAAATCTGCAATTTGAAGGATGACATTATGTCTCAGCCTCGCTCAGCTTGATCTGTTGATATTTAAGCCAGTTTAACATCTTAGATCATGTTCTTGGCATGTTGCTCTGAAGCCGAACACCCTCCCCCATCTTTTGTTACCTTCATGATTACACTCTCCACGGGTTCTTATAGTGCTCTCATCACTGTTGTATCTGAGGCCCTTCCTATTATTCACTGAGTAACTAACATCGCTCACATGCAATTCATTTCTGGTCTCCCAGGAGGAGCTCAGTGGAGAGTTTTGCCATGGCTTCCTCTTCCCCACATCAAACACAAGCTATCCCCTGGCCTACCCATCAACTAAAAATTAGGGTTGGTAAGAACACTCTGTCTAAAAAAATCCCCCTCCAACCATAATGAATGTTTCCAAGGTCAAGACACTGCGCTGTTCCCTATGTAAGGGTATGTTTTTGCTCCAGGATGTATCCTGATACAGATGTCTGGGCTACCTAACTCTGCAGGAGGCCATCTACATTCCAGATGTGGATTCTTGTTCGGATCATATTGGCATTACATGCCATAGTCTTGACTGTTTCTCAGATGTAGCCTGAGGGATGTAGCATAAAACACTTAGACAGATGTGCTGAAAGGATGGGTTGCCTCACAATTTCAAGGATGTCGTTGTCTTTGTCCTCAGGCAACGTCCTTGTCCTCCCAAGTCCACCCACAGAAGTTTCTATTCCCTCACTGTCTTCACATGCCCCTCACTTCTCTCTAATGATACAGCACAGACCTGGCACTGCAAAATGAAAGAACGACTGGCTCATGCAATATCTCAGGTTCTGTATTGTCCAAAGGCTGGGAAGTAAAGAAAGAAGAGAGCATTGTCATGTGTTAGAACAGCAACTGATATAAAAATTAGAGCGCTAGTTAAATTAAAGAAATAATGTAGTAAACTGCACTAGCATGTTCTTGTCTATTAGGAAAATATTAATTCACTGTAAAAATACCTTAGAGTCACTGAATACCCCAAAATACAATTGATTTCAGTGGGGGCAGGAAATATTCAGGATTGAGTCTATATGGGAGATTGGAATTGCCTCTCGTCATACTGTTCACAGCAGTTTATTCTGCATTAGAAAGGAAAAAAACACTTCACAGAAGCTGCAAAACTCCAAGTTGTATGAAAATAACACTTTGGAAATTAAATCTTTATGACCTTGTCTCAAAGGATGATTTCAAATGTTAGTCTGAACTGAATGTGCACATAGGGCATAGGATATGAAATATTCAGATTTCCAAATCATCTTTTTGGCTCTGCACACGTGCAAAATCCGTCTGTTGCAGATGGATTAAACTGAGGTCTCATCTCTCCTCAGTGTCATTCTGCATTAACACATAAGACCAATATGCAGAAAGAAAGGGGGGTTAAACAGGCCTCTGCTTCCTTTTTCCATCCAAAATCATCTTTTGTGAAACTAAAACTGAAATAGTATGAAACTGAATAGCAAGGTTTTTCTGCCTTAATAAAATATATTTTAACAGCAAAAAAACTAATCCAAAGTGTTCCTATCTCTTTGTGAACAATTGTCATGACAACCTAAGGGTTGTTTTGGTTTGGTTTTTCAAACACCATGAAAACAGTGAAACATATGAAAGTAAAAACCATCATTTTTTAAACAGTTCATCATTTCACAAATGAATCATGACTGTGATAAATAAAATACTTCTGGATGATACAGTCTGTCCAAGGAAACAGCAGATGGTGCAGAATGTCACTTGTCCTGCTGGCCCTCAGAGGTGCCATATTCATCTAAAAGCAGATTGGTAACAGAGCAAATGTAAAATATTCTGATCCCAGACAGTCACCACATTGATTTACCAGTGGTATGATTCTTTAAAACAGAAGGCCAAACCACAAACCAAACAAAAATCACTTGAAGATGAAGTAGTGTGTTTTGAGGCCCTTCTTTTTCTTTAGAGTACAAGCTGAAATTATTGCTACTTTACTAAACAGCATGGCTTTAAGAAAACATTCGATTTTGGGAACACCACAAGAAAATCTTGACAACACCACTGTCAAGTAAAGTGGAATAGCTATAGTGGAAGTAAAATAGGTTTGGTTAGTACAGAGCATACTGGATACTCTGAAGGAAAACATTATTTTCATTAGAAGTTTTTATTTAAAATCTGGACAAGTCTAGAAGTGATATTTGTATAAAACTTTCATATGTTTCTTTTCATTAAAACAGTTTTAACCTTTCTCTGTCCCCAGTGTTTATGCTTTTAATGGGCCCCCTGAATAAGGCACTCAGATATTATAAATAATCACTTCTGCAATTAGCTTTCCAACTTTCAAAGAAGTTATTGGATGAATCAGGAATGGAATGGGACCAGCTAAGTTATTATGGAATCATTAACAGGCAAATAAATTCTGAAACAGCATGGGAATGAAAACTTCTTCTCTTTCAGAAATAGTCTTTATTTTTTTCTTTTTGCTAAAGTAAATTGCTTTAATGATTCATTCCACAATAGTCAAATGTCTGCAGGAAAATATTGCCTTTGAGGGTTATCTAAATAGTTACTCAGCTTAGTATAAGTTCACACTGGAAGATGGAATCTACATTAATAACATGAATTATGAAAAAAACCCTGTGTGTGATCTATAAAAAAATCTGTGAGTGAGATTAACTATCCTCAAATAAGAAGCTTTCGCTTGCTATAAAATTCAGCCTGAAAAGCCATACATATATCAGTAAGGGAAAGATTTTGCTATTTATTATGGCACATAAATATAATGAATGTTAAATTTGACTCCTTTTGAAAATCAGAATTTTCCATTTGTTCCTCTGAAATACTACCTTTCTGAGTACCTTACTGAGTTCTACTACTTTCTCTCCTCCCCCAGTTACTCCCCGCTCAAGAAGTTTACTAGAGAGCAGAAATGCAGGGTAAAATCCAGCACAGGAAAAAAAAAACCATAAGCAAAAAATATTTTTGTCTTTCTTCCGCATCCATATTTTTACCTGTTTCTTAATTTTTTCTTTTTCAGTGTCATTTTAGCCACAGTGCTGGATTTTGGTAAAGAAGGCAGAAAAAAGGAGGATATTTAAATAAATTTAAAAGTGTCCTTTTAAGATTTATTTTTAGAACTACTTTTATAACTAACTCAAAGGAGATTTTTATTCTCATAGGAATTGCCATACTAAATTGATTAGCCACTCATCCTGATGTTGTTCTTTGTCTCCAAAAGTTGAGGGGTTTAGTAAAGGGAACTCAATAGAAATGCACTTTACAGTTCAATACTATCCTATAGAAAACAAGCAACAAAAAGGCTTCTTCTGTCAGCCTCCATTTATCCTGCAAGGATAGTAGGAATTAGTAAAATTGTTCTATACTGGATAAAGACATGTCTAATTAGTAAATTATTCACTGTTACTGGTGGGCATTTGGAAAGAGTGCACACTAAAGCCTGGTCTTTTTCTATTTATAATATATACTGATATATCACCATGCCAGGCTCACAGCTACATAAGCTGAGAAAATTGCACTGTTGACAGTCACATCTTTTACCAAGTAAGAGCAGAAATTCTATGCCACAAATCCAGATTCAAGGGCTATACACCCAAACCTTTCTGTACCATATGTTCAGCCTGAGATTTTGATCTAACACAGTGACAGTTGGATATAATCTTTATTGGTCTTACCTTTGCAGAGGTTAAATGCACAAATGAAACTAGCCTGTGTGGATTTAACTAGATTTTTAAAATGATATGAACAGGGTGGCAAAATGTACACAGAGAAAATACAAGCATCTTTCCTTTGGTGACCCAGGTTTGATTTGATTCAGCACAGAAGCACAGAAAATGTTAAAGGTCTGGGTTATGTTTTTGAAAGAAGACTCCATAGAAAATATGCACACAAATTACTATAATGAAGGACAGTTGGTAAAAATGGTAAGAATGATAAGGAAAAAAAGTGAGCATATTTCAGTCTGAAATAGTCTTTCGCTATAACAAACCATCTGTTTCCACAAAGAGTTGGAATGATGCTTAGCCATATTTTCCTAGCTGGAAAAAAGAAAAAGGAAAGTATTTCTGTCAATTCCCCATGATCATGCTAGCAATTATTTAATGCCATGGTTCTGAAAATCTTTTCTTTGAAGTCAGACTCCCTGGAAGAACTGAAATCGCAGTTTGTGCCAATGTCTTAATGTAAATCAACAAATCATTCCACTGGATTCTTATTCTTGCACTCCAAAGCAAATAGAAATATACTGTGATCAATACTAAATCACTGCTTTTAGAAAAAAATAAACAAACACGTGAAAACACTCCTTCAGACCAAGCTACATTTTGATCAGCAAATGAGAGTTTAGGTTTTTTGTCATTTTCTTCCCCAACTCATACCAGGAAAAACAGGAGCTGTTTGATTTTTAGACTTCTTGGCATCTAAAACGATGGAATAATGAGACATGCCACATTTAAAAATTCTTCTATAGGACGAGTCACAAATTTAAATTGTTAGCAAATATTTTTAAATAATTGGCAGGATATTTTTTTTTAATTTTCTGTCTACATGGTTCAATTTGAAGCTTTTAAATTAAAACTGGACATATCTACAGTTTGTGAAGTAACGATGCTAACTCTAGGTTTAAGTTTAGCTGTTATTTGCCCAAGCCTTTTCAAATGTTGGCATAGGAAAGAAGTTCATTTGAATTATTTTCTGAGGCAGAAGCTTCTCAGTGAGGAATAATGTCAGATTGTGACTTATAATCCATTTCTTCAATGCCGCTTACATCATCTCCTAACTAATCGTGGAGAGGTCAAAAGATTTCAAGAAGACAACTGACTTAATAGAGTCCTATTAGCACAGGTCAGACAGCAAAGTGGGATTCTAAAGTTATGCAGTCCAAGTGTGTCTTTGGTCAAGTCACATAGAATTGACGTGCAGCTCTGGGGCTTTCTTTTCCATTTTCAAGCAAAATTAATTTATGACCATGCCCATGTGCTGCATTATGTGTTAAATGAATGCACCAAGCAGCAAACCCAGTAGCAAAAATAATTCTGTATTTCGCTGACACATACTGCCTTAAGGTGAAAGAAGAATGTTCTCTTAGCTGATAAGGGTTCCAGGTCTATTATATCTGCTAGAACTCTTAAATCACTTCAAACAATTAATTTGGAAGGAATTTTGAATAATAAAAGGACATTTCTTTAGTCATTTATCCTCAACACGTGATTTCGGCAATTTTGGTATGGAGTTTGAGAGATCACTGGTTGTGTGCAGTTAACAGGGAACCGCAGGCAGCAGCACTTGGCCATTGTCAGCAGATTTCTGTGTCACTCATGCATATATAATGTTCACTGGCACCTCAGGGGTGGGTTCACCCACCAGGAGAACCAGGAGAATGTTTTTGAATGAAAAAACTTTGAATAACCATTTTGGGTAAGCAGAACAGGTAAATCCATATTGGTAGCAGTTATCAGAAGCAAAGCAGGTGACAGGCATATCCAAAAGATTCTTCAAAGCTCCAAAGCACCATTTGAAATTCTGGGAGTTTAGGATATTTATAAGGTTGGACAAGTGGTTGGGAAGAGGGACAGAGAGTTAATGGCTGTTCAATTTGAGATCCATTTATAGGATGAAGTTTCAGATAACCTAGGAATCACACCAGGGATTGGGAAACTTTCCTTCTTGCAGTTTTAATTCTGGCTGTGTCCTGTATCACCAATACCAATCAGAGTGCAAAAGACCAGATTTTTGGTGCTCACTCCATATTCTCAAGTCAAACTCTAAATAAAGTTTTCTTATTTAGAAAATGTTATATACAGGCATCTTGGAATTTGAGAACAGATCAATGTGGCAACAGAGAAGTAACTTACGCTTTTTTGTGACATTCAGATTCATTTAGTCTGTGACCAACATCCATGTAGTTGTCTAGTGATGGATTTGGTGCTTCCTGTGCCAGATTTCAAAGCTATGATTCTTCAAACTCTCTGATACACTCATTTTAAGGTTTAACCAAGCAGTCTTTACAGCACAGCAGTAAGCTAAAACATGAGCCAGATTCACATGTACCAACACAGCACCAGAATGAAGCACCAATGCAAATAGATTATTAAAAAAAAAAAAAAAGGATGTGAATTTTAGGCATGCCTTGGAAATTTCAAGTGGATCAAGCTGATTTTACTGAAGCTGGAATTCAGTCAATATGCTGGAGGCATATCAGCCTGGCCTAAATTAAGATAACTATGAATGATTTAAGAAACTGACTAGGGGTTGGGATTGTACTCCATCACATTTCTGATACTTTCAGATATATCATTTATGATAAGCAAGTGGGAATGACGGCTGTTATCCTGTGATCAGTGAGCAGATGGATCCCATATTTCAATAGGAAGTAAAGCTACAAATGACACAGCCAGATAATGATGGCTTTGCCAATAGCCTTTGATAGAATATCTTTTGTAATAAAATAAGATCCTTGTGTATGGTCTATAAAACAGCATTTCAGAAAAGGCTTTGAAAGATTTTTATTTTTTCCTTTTAAATAATGTGCTTCTGCTACAATATCTACAAAGACACAGACCAAATACTCAACATCTGTATATCTTATTTCTTATTTTGAACAGACACTTGGCACATTCACAGATGTGTTTTCCCCAAAATAATACAAACCAGAAAACACATTATCATTTCCATTAGTTCCTTATCAAGAGAAAGGAAAAAAATGCTATAATTTTCATTTCTGTGTAAAATTTTTTATTCATTCTGCCACCCTTGAAACACTAATGCTTATGACACTCATTACAACACAGTCCTAGTCACTCAGATAGTTTAGGACTTACTTTGTCCTAATATATTTTAGGATCTGCCCTTAAAAGTGCATTACACATTATCTCTCATTGTTCTCCAAAAGCTATGATCAAGGGTCCGCATTTTGGATTTCTCTCTCCTGCAAGTATCACATATCAACTCTCTGTCCAAGAAGAATACTAAATCTTAAATCTTCTCAACTTTACTAACACATATATTGCTGTTACTATGTTCCTAAAACTGCTCCTGTTATTGTAATT
The DNA here is from genome assembly GCA_013397865.1 of Struthidea cinerea. Classification (NCBI taxonomy): domain Eukaryota; kingdom Metazoa; phylum Chordata; class Aves; order Passeriformes; family Corcoracidae; genus Struthidea; species Struthidea cinerea. The sequence goes on from VZTI01001986.1 coordinate 705,327, forward strand.
ATTTATATGTGTGCCTCAGCCGAAGTTCAGATTTGTGATTAAAGGTATTATGCAAATGAAAAGATTCATCTTTGAGAAACCGTGGTGTAACATAGAGACATGCAGCTGCCTTCCATAGATACTTTCCTGGTCTTTGAGTTCCTGTCGCTTCATTTAACCAACTGGTTGCACATTGCATAAAACAAGCTTCTCGTATTATGTCTGAAATTTTGGCAGTTTCTTAGTATTGTTTTCCTCTTTCACATAGCTTCTATACATGAATGTAATCCTGCATTCTGTTATGAATAAAAAAGGTCTCCTTCCAGTCTAAACAAAAGCAGAACATATAACACAAGCAACAAAAGGTAGAAAATAAAACCCAGAAGTTTTAGTGCTGTGTGTGGAGAAAAAGGACAAGAGCACTCACGATGAAAAAATTCTTTTAATAGGAACAAAATGGAGTTGCATTGGTGCGTAAAATAGCATGTGCTTCCTACCACTCATATTCCAGAGCATTTTCCTTTGTCAAAGAGGACCTTCATAGGCTGTTTTAGTGACATGGAAAAGGACCAAGGAGGAAAGATGAAGTATGCAACAAGTGAATTATGAATTCCTGAGATAAAGGCACCTCTACAAAATGGAGTTTAGACAGTATTAAGTGAAAACATTGTTACCCTCCTCAACATGTTTTAAGTCCTACAATCAGGAATGCACTTTGAAATACACCCCATGTGAGACTATGACATCTCAGAAACAAGAAAGAGAAAAATATAACAAGAAGTAAAAATACTTACCAGGTGGAAGAAAAAGACACAAAGGAAACAATATGCAGACTGAGAAGGGTTGATTGTTGCCTGTTCATGTTCTCCTACTATTTCTTTTTACAAAAAAAAATAATCTAAAGTGAAAGGTGCAATGTGCCCCAGCTGAAACCAGCACAGCCTGTTTCATGCAACATACTTTACTAAAAGTACATTCCATGAGAATATGATTATAATTTGCTGACCTGGCAGCAAATATCTGACTTGTATCAGATTAAGAAACAGGGAATTTCTAGTCTTCTCTTCATTAAAGGAGAATTATCAGCGTTTCCCACAACTTTCTTATTATTAATCTTGAAAACTGCCATCGAAAATCATCTGTCCACCACTGTGCTTTGGGAAATGCAGCAGTTTACCTTAGCTGCTGACATCTGAGGCCTTTTTCCTAAAGGGCAGCAACAATTTAATTCTGCTACCCATCTTCCCTGTATGGCAGCATCACCCAAAATGTATATTACTTTGATTTAATAACAAAATGTTGTGTTTCCTTAAATAATAAACCTTAATGACAATTACTCTCATGTGAGTGTTTTTAAAATCCTCCTATGTGCCCAAGCTGTCAACTTCCAAAGCTAAAACAACAGTTTCAGTGCTGCACATGCCAACACCTGTGCTCAACTTGAAATCCCTGACATTGATCCATCCACAGAGACAAGCATGTCTAGTACATGTTAGCAGACACAGTCCAGCACTGAGTGTTTATGGTTGTTTTCTTTATGAAGGAAAAAACAACAGCCAAGTTTTCTTGGGAGAAAGTTAAGAACCCCACCTAACCGTGAGAGAAGCAGAGAAGAAGCAGCTTGCTCCTTCCTTCGTGTGGAAATGCACCCAACACTGGAAGGCGTAATTGCAATGAAATGTATTTGCAACACTGGAAGATGTTAAGAACGATAGCCATTAATACTTTTATTGCAAGGCAAAGAATCAAGATTTGTCATTTCCTGTCCTAACAACACTTCAGTTTCATCTAGCAACTCTTAAAACTGCTTGCTAACTTTTTCCGTTTATATATTCAGTTACAAATTGTTATAAAGAATTTAAAGCAAAACCGGGGAAGGAGATAATGTGTATTAGCAATTCATAAATTGTCCTGTCTAAGCTGGTGTGCATTTTTGTTCAGTATTTGATGAGCATTCCTGCAGAAATGTGCTTGGGAACTGCAGATTCTCTCATTCTGCAACACTATCCCTTGCTGCTCTGCACAGTAACCATGTGGACGCAGTGGTGCAAAATATATGAACCCCTAAGTATCCCCCAAACCATGTTTTACATTGCAGAAATATAAATGATTATGAACAGCCTGTTAGCCTGTTTTCACAGTACATATGGACTCTGTGTGTGAGCACGTCCCAGAACACTTCCCGCCATTTGAGTCGTGAAGGGCCGGATTTTACCTCATAGCTCTTAAGCACAGACTTCCCAGCTAACAGCCCTCCTGGATTCTGAGGGCCTGAAAAGAGGCATCACACATGGAAAAAAGTGGAGCAGGGAGAGCTCAGGAAGCCAATCAGTGCTGGAAATGTTTCTGAACAGCTACAGAAGAGCCTCTGCGTATATTCCTGAGACTCATCACTAATTGTCTTGAAGTCTGACCCTGCTAAACTCTTACAGAGAAAATGACAGATTTCAGCTTAATTAGCTTTTGTTTCCTTGAGTGCACACAAACCAGTGCTGCATTTAAGCTCTTACCGAGCCTGTGGTGTCAGAAGGAAGCTGAAGGATTTCTCTCATTCTTTCTCTCCCTCTGACACCCGCCTCTGCTAATGAACGTGGCTAATCAGCCGGGCTGTGCAGAGCACCTCTTCTCCTGCAGGAGCTGGAAGTGCTTTACCAGCTGGATGCGGAGCCAGATCTGGGACACGCTGGCAGAATTCCCACTTACTTCAATGGGACTAAGATTGATCCTACATGAGACATTATCAACTGCAGCCACCTGCGGGGAGGGAGTGGGGGAACACAGGGGAGGAAGGGGGGGATCACAGCAGCTGTTTAGCAGCGCTTGGTAACACAGAAACAAGAGTTCAGGCTCGGAAATGAAGAATGCCATATCCAATTGCAACTGCAGGTGGAATTTAGGTGAGCAGAATGCTACTGCCGCGGTTGGGATTTGGCATCAGCTTTCAGGCCAGCAGTACCCTGAGACCTTTCCCAGCAAAGGGTCAGGAGCACAGTGGTCTAATGGACACAGCATGGGACTGGGAAACAGGCATCCTTGAGAGCAGCGATGCGGCTGTCCTTGGAAATAACATGCTGACCGTCTGTTAACAAATTAGCCTCCTTAACCTTCCATAAATCCCCTGAAACACAGGGTGCTGTGCTGAAGGCTAGAACAGGAGGTGGACCAGTCAGCCTATTTATTTTCCTGCCTAGAGATATTTTTTTCCTCAAAAGCTACTTTCTCCCTGTAACTGGGGACAGATGCAGGAATGCCTGACTAAAAAATGAACAAAACTTCCTTCTCCCCACTTATCCTGAAAACACTTTGAGGGCTGGGAGACAATCACACTCTAGAGCCAAAGGTGCTCCTGAGACAGCCCAAGATGAATGGGTGATCAATTCGCCTTGAGGGTAACTTTAAAGCACAATGTCAGCGTAGTCTTTAAGGACAATGGTCGTTCCTAATCACCTAAGAATGCATGCATGAAAAAGCTATTATTGAATTTAATAAGTGGAGAGCTACCTATTGTGTATTGCTCTGCATCAACCACTGTGCAGCCCATTGCTTCTCTAAGTTGTCTGTGAACTCACTCTGTTGGCCTTACGCACATTCTCAGTGGAGTGGTGAACCTCAGACAGTCCTCACTCAGGAAAGACTTCTACGTAAGACACTTCAGGTAACTGAACCTTGCCTTAACACCCTTGCCATTTCCACAGCATGCTGCAGACTTTGCTTCTCTGAAATCTTGTGTTTTATGCTGTAGTTTTACATGGGTTTAAAAAAGAGGCAAAACCTCAGATTTTTCTGTTTATTATAGTACTAATGAAATATACATTTGTTTCAGTTACCTTTGCGTATAAAACTGAAATATGTCATAATCCAGCAGGCCTGGCAAAAATGAAGATTATTTAAACTATACTTCTGTTATAATATCAACTCAATGAGCTGCAACATGTACAAATAGATACTTCAGTCTTATTACTCTATAAATAGTTTTATTACAGAGTGAAAATCATTCTAACTCTCAAAATCAACCTGAGAACCACTCATGCCTTACAAATGAAAAAAGATGGCATACAATTCCTGTGCTGGGCAGAGTGATAAATTTCACTTTAAGAGGAAACATAGTCTTTGTTGGTCAAAAGTGAGATATTAATCATAATCCTTGCAGCCAGTCCATTCAATGTGACTTTTCATTTTGGAATTTGTAATTTGGATATTATATGCTCTTGTAAACTCTTCCTTTCTTCCCAGCCAATAGACATTCTGAGACAGTCACTGGGGAAGATGGGATGGAGATGTATCATCACCAAAACTGAAAAATAATGTAAATATTTGGAAATAGCATTTTTTCATTTTTTCATTTTATTTTCATAGACTCATATGCTTTGCATCCACTTTTTACAGCCAAGACATGTTCACAGGCAGTCTTAATATGTGATTATTACAATTAATTTCTACAAAAAGCATCCTGGGAGAAAGTTACATGAAGTCTCTGAAGGAGGATATGAAAAACCGCTGATGCTGATTTCTCTTTGGTCTTCTGGGGACTTTTTTAGTTTGTTTGGTTTGGGATTTTTGGGGTTTTTTTGCAAAGAGAGGTTTGAAAGTGCAGATTTTAAAAATATTTTAAGAAAAAAAATTAATAAATTTAAAAAAACTTACCTTCTATAAATTTAACTGCAGTTTCCACTTGGGCCGGGGAAGTGCACTATGTTCTCTATGAAATCTCAGCATAGTCATTTAAGCCTTAAGATTTTGTGTCTTGCAAATGGACTGTGCTGTCTCCATACCAAAATACCTGCCAAGCCTTCTGTTCCTCTTATTGCTTTGTCACATATTGCACCACCAGAAAGCATCTGGCTTTGGGCATGGTTCCTTTTAGTAGGAGAAATAACATGAAAGAAAAAAGAATAGAACACAAAAAGCAAACCAAACACACACTACACACAAAACAAAGCAAACAAAAACCAACTAACCAAACAAAAAACCCCAAAAGCCTGAAAAAGCCAAATCACCAAAAGAGGCCCTCTCAAAAAAATCAAACTAAAGAAAACACTCCACCACCCCAAAAAATTCCCAAAATCCAGCCAAAGAACTTCTATACCACAGGAGGAAGGGAGAAGAATATGAAATATCACCAAAACTGAGATGTGTCCGGGCTCCTTACAGATATCACAGCCATTTCTGGTTGGACAGATTCTTTTCTTGGCTTGTACTAACTGAACTATTGCATTGATATTGGACCAGCAGTGCATATTAAAATTAAATCACCTGGAAATGTTCTTTTTGGTTTTTTTTTTATGTCATGTGGAAAATGTTATGCTTTTAAGCACAAAATACTTTGATTTTAAATTATACACAGCAACCACATCAGCAAAAAGAGAAAGGAGACCTCTCAGCAACAGTCCCAAAAATTTTCTTTGTAAATGAAAACTCCATCTGGTCTCCAAGTTACCTCACAGTGTCTGGTTTGCATCTGAAACTGAATGCTAAAGTTCATGCTACGGAAAGTCTTCCTCTGAAGGCAGACTCTGATACTATGACTGTTCAGGGGTGTTTATATGTCACAAAACACCTGATTCCAAAGTCCTCCTCCATATAAAAGTGGGATTATCTGCTAGAGAAGAGTCTGAAAGGCAGGGGACAATGGGTTTACCAGGAGAAGAAAAGATAAACCAGATAAAAAACAAGTCTTGCCACAGCTGTCACACCAGATGTTTCAGACACACATTGGCAAGAAAAACCTCAAGAAAATAATTTGTTTTGTATCCTTACCTGTACAAAAAAAGGAAAACAAATCCTGGTGTTTCTAACACATTTTCATATAACCACTGTTTTGATATATGGAAATAAAATCTTATAATTCTGTTTTGTAGAATTAATAATTAAACTCTTTTCACATGATTTCATTTTTTCTACTGTAATGAACTTACTTTACAAACCTCGAAATCTGGATTACAACTGCAAAGAATGTCACACTTCAGCTAATGACAGCAGCCTAGTTCAGGGTAACATTAGCAACACTATGGTAAAATATTACATGGGAGACCATTTAAAGTTTATAAAATGGAACAGAATATATTAGAGAGACATGTGGGCTTAATTTTCCATTCATGTAGATGTAATTCCTTAGACCTCCACATCTCATCTACAACTGTGTGCAAAAAGAACCAGGCCAATATACTCCACAGAGCAGCACACAGATTTGGGATTTGACTACCAGACTACAGATTATAGTGTACTTCGGCTTCAATTCAGTTCCAGAAAGATTTTAATCTCTGCTGTCAGTGGAGGCTGAGATGAACCTTGACTCTTGAAATTGCATTTGCCTTTTGCAAATTAACCTCTGTTACAAAATAAACAGAAAATAAGACATTTGTATATGCACTCCTGTACACATATGCTCGTATGAAAAAATGTCAGCAAACTCAATTTCCATTAACTGTTATAAATATTGAGACATTATTATGGGACACAGGCTCATTACATGATCAATGAGTAATGATAACAAATAATTATTCATTATCTGAAATGTTAAATGAAGATCAATACCCATAATGGCTTGAATAAGAGGTTCCTAGCATTTCAACTGTAAGGATCTTCTGATTTCAAAAGCACATAAACCAGGGGATGTCTGTTGCATTTAGCCTAATTACTTCATTATGAATGACATAAGAACTGGGTTCAAAACCTACATATGAGCTGGAAAGTACTCAGGTTCTTAGAAACCTCAAGCAATATAACTGCTTAGAGGGAAAAGTATTTGCTTATGGCAGGAACACACATTCACACCTGTTGTTGGAATGGTTTCCAGTAACAGAACAAGTTTATCAGAGCAAGTGTTAATACTTTATTCCTTTTTCTGCTAATCCCATTTTCTGTTTTATTTTAACTGACTGCAAGATGGCTGCAAAGTTTAGAGCCCTGCTGGGCTTTAAAGCTTATATCAGTTTTCAGCATTTTTATAACTACAGCTCACATTGTGTTGGTTATTCTAAGAATCTGCTTGAACCCACTTTGGTTCAGTCCAGCACTGACCTGTTGCTGAAGTACGGTCAGTAGAAAGCTTTTGTTGAAGAAAAAGATAAAGTATTAATAACTGTAATCCCTGTTGAATGCATATTCAAATAAATATCTTGTATCATATAGAAACACAGATAAGAATCATAGAACCATAAAACTGGAAGAGGTCTTTTAGACCATTTAGTCCAACTGTCAGCCCAGCATTGCCCCTGGTAACCCCTGAACCACTAAACCACATCACCCAGCACCAGATCCAGGTGCCTCTTAAACACCTCCAGGGAGGGTGACTCCACCACCTCTCTGGGCAGCCCATTCCATTGCCTGACCACCCAGGCAGGAAATTTTTTTTCTAATATCTAATTTGAATCTCCCCTGTCTCAGCTTGAAGCCATTTCCTCTGGTCCTCTGACTGCAGGCACAGCAGAAAAGGCTGGCCCACACCTCACTACACTCTCAGGAGTTGTTCAGAATGATGAGGTCCCACCTGAGTCTCCTCAAGACTAAGCACCCCCAGTTCCCTCAGTCATTCCCCAGAAGATGTTCCCTAGTCATTTCAGAAACCCTGCCTTTTGCTGGACACACTCCAGTATCTCCTTGTCCTTTTCAAATTGGAGAGGCCCAGAGGAGAACACAGCACTCAAGGTGTGGCCTCACCAGTGCCGAGTACAGAGGAACAATCTCTTCCCTGGTCCTGATGGCCACACCACTCCTGGTACAGCCCAGGTGCCATTGGCCTTCTTGGCCACCTGGGGACATGCTGGCTCATGTTCAGCCACAGGGGACCAGCACCCCCAGGTCCTCTTCCACTGGGCCACTTTCCAACTCCTGTCCCAGCCTGTAGCAGTGCAGGGGGTTCTTTGTGGCCAAAATGCAGGACCTGGCACATGGCCTTGTTGAACCTCATGATATTTGGATCAATGCACTAAGGGATCTGTTTAAAAGCTACAGTTAATAATGTGGAGGCAACTTTTTTCCACTCTGTACCAAAAATTCATTCAACTTAAATTTTTATGGAGCTCTTGAAAGAGGCAGGGCTCAGTTTCATTTTAACTACAGGCCTGCTGTGGCTCATAGTATAGCTCACAGCAGCCCAGCTGATCCCCAAATCACTGAACTGAAATTTAAGCAGACTTCAAGTTGAGCCTCTAAATTATAGAAAAGATTAATCTTTTTGAAAAGAGAGGGATACTCCTCTGTTACAGTTTCTGGTCTAGCTCATCTTCTGAACCTCCCTCCGGGACTGCAGGTTGTGGGAAAGACCCACTTTTCCTCCTGTTCCTGTTCTTGTGTTTGCATTGCTGAGTTCTGCCTAACAAACCCCTGCCTTACCTCCAGTAGTGATTCTCAATCCATCCCTCTCATTCCGCAGTCTCCAAGGTCCTCTGGCTTCCTCACACATGTATTACCTGCACTGTATGAGACGTGCTACCCCTGCCAGCTACAGCATTCATCTTACCCAGTATACCAAAACACAGACTTTTATCTATGCAGGATTATTAAATATGCTCCCTGGGGTGGCATGAACCCAATCTAACACACTGGTTTGGAGGATATTGAATTTATTTCCCATGATGGAAGAGGTCTTATATCTCACTTGGGGTTTTATGCTACCACTATACCCCAGACTGATGAGGTCATCTCTTTAAAAAGAATCTCACTGCAAGAACATTTGAAATAAAAGAAATGGAAGTAGTTTTTAAGAGCAGTAACAATTTAATTCAACCATTTAAATCCAATGTTCCCAGTATGGAGACCCTTATCGCAGACATCTACTAAAGTCAGTTGGGGGGGTGGGGTTCATTTGTAGAATACAAACCCCCAATCATACCTAAACATACATCAGATGATTTAGTTTTCATGGAGGAGAAAAAGTCTGAAAGAAGACCCGGCTTTGCTTTTTTATGAAGTAGGCAAACATAAGATGAGAGTTGTCTGACATTCAACAATTGAAGTACGTCACCACTGATGAGAAGAGTGGATCCTTTGCCAGTGCACGCGAATGCAGCCCACCTGCCATTCTACAGCCTCGGTGTGGTTCCACTAATTTCCTTAGTGTCCAAGCTAGAGAAATGGGACTTTGTGGACTGATCAAAATCTAATAAGGAATAACTAGGCAGGTTCTATATGGTGACAGCATAATCTTCCAGCCAAGAATATTAGGTATCCCTGCGCTTTACATGTAGTAGTTTAATACCCCCCCCATACTTTCTCTAAGTAGTCTTAATTGACCTTAAAATCAAGGTACCCAAATTGATGAGCCTCTTGTGAAATGCCTGGTCTACATTATTTTGCAGCAAAAATGCCAAGAAGTTCTCTGCACGTTCTCAAAGTACTGTATGACTGGTTAGTATCTTCAGCATCAGTCTTTCTGCTGATTAAAGGTCCTGTGCTGAGAAACTCCCTTTTCCCCACAGATGTATTTTATAATATTTAGCACTCAGTGCTTTACACTATCAAAGCATTGTATGCATGCTATCTAATATCTCCTAATTAACTCATACATCTCCTATTAAAAAAGCAACTAAAATTAATGACATATGGTATCGCTGGCTTTTGTACAACACATGCAAACGCAGCTTTTGGGTTTTACAAGAAACGTGGGTAAGCTGAGATTCCTTTCTGAAATCTGACAAACACTTTGCCATATCCGACTTTCAAGAGAGAGGAAATGAACAACGATGCAAATTGGACCTTCACAATTTTAGATCTGTGACTGAATGCGCACACAAACACCAGCACGGGCAAGGGCTTCAGAGCCAACAGTTTTGGTCCCTTAATGAGGTGTACATCAATTGCACGGGTTTCCCACAGACTTTGCTCTCAAGATGTGTAGAATGCATGAGAAACAAGTAAAGTCTGTCATTTTGGTATCCATCAAAGCTCTCTTCCATGTGAGGAAGTGGCTAATTTGTCATTTCACACTCAAAAAGGCGTGAAAGGCAAAACGGAGGGAGGTTAGATGGAAGAGAGGAGAGGGGGGCTGTAACTCGAGAGGAGACAGTAGGCCTGAGTCTGAGCTTGTGTTTTTTGCTGCGCATCAGGAATAAAATCAATTGAATAATATAAATGTAAAATAGACAAGGATGAGGCCAGTATTTCTTATGTGGAAAAATTTACATTATTAAACCCAAAATATAAACCAAGGAAAAAGGAACACTTTACAAATGAAATTATGGTATACAGCAAATTTCTAACTTACAACTTTTATTTACATGTGGACATCTCTTATTTAATTATAATAAAAGTATTAATTCCAACAATGCAAATTTTCAACTTAAAAATACAGAAGACCTTTGAGAAAAAATCCCAAAGAATACACACATCTGAGGAATGTCAGCTCCGTGTCAAGAGCACTGGTCTCAGCCACTAAATATTTTCCCTCATCGTCTTTCATTTAGCCTTGTTGTTGTCTTTTAATTTTCTTTTCCTCTGCATAAAACAAAGCCAGCAAAGGGCCAGAGAAACACAGTCAAACCTTTAGAGATGTAGGAGAGGTGCAGGCCGGAATCCCATTATTTGTTAATAGGATTTGTGCACATACCTCCCATGGACCACTTAGGAAATTTACTCCCAAGCATCTCGGTGGCAATTTCAATTAGAGTCAACATTTCATTTCAGCAGATGGACTGCAAACTGGTGGCTACTCAAACACTAACGAGTTTGAGTAACGCTCGATAATTCCCCTCTCTTAAACTATGATTATGCTTTCTCTTTTTTATGGGGAGAATGAATGCTGTCCCTAAGCCAAAACTTAATTTGATTTTCTGCTGTGCCTCTCTGTGCTAGCAAACCTCACCCGTGTGCCTGTATACAGGCCCAGTGGGTAAATTAGTGAGTATTTTTGCAGATCTGTCACACATTTCTACCATGCTTCTTACTCAGAAAGATGCCAAAGAACTGGAAGTACATCTGCCTTCCCCTGAAACGTAGCCACCTCTGGGGTGGAATGTGGCAGTAAATGTTAACATGGGAACACAGACACTAAATCCTATGTGAAAATTATGCAGGAAGTAAAGAACACAGCTCACGCAGTCTAAGGCTACCCAGAAATTAGCTAAAAGTGTACATCTTTTCTTTTTTAATGAATGCATTTGAAATTATTGCCTGGTGTGTGGCACTCCAATAAGGAACATCTCATTTGGCATTGAATCCCACTGTACAGTCTCACACAGATTAATAGTGATGGTAAGTTTTCTGATTTCAATAAGAAGCAGTACTAATTCATAGGCAAGATGCACAAAACCAGAACACAGTATTTTTTTTTTTTTGTCACGGAAAATGTCCTTTCTTTAAATAGCATTTACAAACTACGTCGATGGTGGCCTGGCTGGCTCGTGGTGCCTTCGGTTTCGCTTTTTTTTCATCTCCTGCACATGCTTCCACTTGGCACCACCTTTGTTCCGCTGCCGCCGCTTCTCCCGGTGCCACATCTGTTCACAGTACTCATCCAGGCTAAAGCTGGGGCTGCTGACCAGCTGGATGTAGTCCTTGTACCTCAGCCGGGACTCCGTCAGCAAATCCCTCACCCGGCCCTCCTCGTCCTCAGTTTTCTGAGTGCTTTCCATCTGTCCATTCTCGATGACGTTTAAATTCAGCTTCATGATGGTGTGGACAAAGGTGTGCTCCTGGGCTTTGCAAAAATAGGCTCCCGCGTCCCTTCTCTGCAAGCTGCGGATCAGCAGCCCATGCTCCGTTTTAATGATCCTTTCATCAGCCTTCAGCTGTGGGGTGGGACAAAAAAAGAACACAGGAGGTGAGTCTCATGGTCAAAATGAGACGTGTGTCAGTGCTATGCTGGTGGAGACAAGGCCCGGCTGGCACACGGCGTGTCCCATCCCTAAGGTGCAGCTGGGACAGACACCAGCAGTTCCTTTGGGATCTGAGTCCTGTTCCTGACTGCAATATCTGGATCATGGACACTCAGCATGCAGTAGCAAAAGACACATGCTGTACAGCTGACAGGACAGCCAGCAACACTCACCACACTGCAGTGAGGGAAGCTGCCTTCTCCAAGGAAGGGGAGCTATTTACTGCCAAAAATCCCATTCATTTTTTTAACTGCTCTTTTTGAGGTATCTGTAATACACCCAAAATACCAGAGTGCTTGTACATATCTGCAGTGCTGATGCCCTGTTACAATGGATATGAAAACTACTACTGATTTTCAAAGAGAAGTGCTGTGGTTTTGATCTTCTTCAACCAAGTTTTACAAAAGGAAGTTGATCCTGACTTTGACTCACTGAGATGTGATTAAAAGCAGGCAGTAAGGCTGCGTGGATACAACAAAGTACAGTTCTTTTATTGCTAAGATCTGTGGAGAATAACTTAGAGAAAAATAAGAACAAAAATAACCAAAACCCCAAACAAAACAATAAGATTGCAAGTAGGAGCTGAAGTCTGACAGCATGGAGCTGTAATTTCATTTACAAATAGAAATACTTAAAAAAATACATGTCTTACATGTTAGAAGAAGGCGGACCTTAAGACTAATAACACTGTCAGGTAAGTTACTATCTGGTAATCTGAAAATTATTTCCAAAATAACCTAAGTCAAAGAATAGCATCCCCCCCCCAAAAGATAAAGAAAACCAAAAACAAACCAAAAAACAGGATGGGGCACTGGGCACCCAAGTATTTCTGCAGCTGGGAAACATAGAAGGTAAGTGATTTGCCAAAGACCGTATAAAGATTAGTAGCAGAGGTGGAAGTAGAAAGCAGAGCCCTAACTCCTGATGTCCAACACCAGCACTTCCTTTGAAAATGACGCCGGTTTGTCCCAAGCTGTTCCCTCCCGGGCACGCTGTGTTCTGCTGCCACGCAGAGGCTGCAGCACAGCCCGCACCCACAGACCTGGACTGCTGCTGGAGGCTGCCTCGGCCCCGCTGGTGGCATCAATACCACGGGGGAAAACTTCAGCTCAAGGCTGGGTGGGGGGTTTGAGAAGGGGGGTCTGGGGGCAGAAAGAACCAAAACAGAATCTGCAAAATTTCCCAGAGTGCACATCTGACCCTCCAGCAAACTTCATAAGATGAAGATCAGGGAGGCATAAAGATGACTAAATTAGATTTATTCACAGTGGGTAAGCTACACACTGTTTCTTTATGTAAAAAATCTGCACACGATTCCCTCTGCTACTCCATGGGAAAAAATTTATACATACATATGATTCTCCATCTGTTATGATTCTGACTCACTAGTACTTTATCATAATAAAGTCTCTTGGAGCAAAGAGATGGATGAGATGACCTTCCAGGGCTTTTAGCTTTACTCTTTTCTAAGTTTCTATGACAATGACCTTGAAATCATTAAAAAAGTTTGAGAGACCATATTGAGATCACCAGAATAAACAATACACATAAATATAATACAACCACAGAGAGAGACTTTTGTTTCCTACTGTTTCAGCTGTAACAGTCTTCAATAACATATGGATTAGACAGGTACGTAGGCAAGTCATACGGATGGATGGATATAGGCCTGCGTACTTCCACTGGTATGAGAGCAGCAGAGACAAGAAATCAGCTGCTACAAATACAGGTCAGATTGTAGCTCTGGTTGCCTTTTTCTCTGGCCAAGTATTTTCTGGCTCCTGCCCTCAGTTGTTGGTGTTGGAAGCTTTAGTTTCATTGTTTGTAAACTGTATATAAGCATGTCTACTCAGTACCCGGAAGGTGAAATGATACAAATTTCAGAAAATTCCTGGAAAATCGATTGTCCTGACAACAGGTGCTACATGAGCACAAGCTACTTCTGATTTACCACACTGAGTTTAAACCAGAGAAATTATGGTCAAGCCACAAGCACATGCACAGAAGATAACAGGGAGACAAACCAGAAAAAGCCACTCTTCCTTCACAGAACCCACAGCACAGGACACTAGTCCTCAGCTGGATCAGCTAGTGACACTTCACTCCAAGTAAATGTTCCTTTTTTAATAGTAAAAATGGGAGCATACAATTTATAAAAGAGTCCACAAATAAGGAGCTGTAGACAGAAATATGTCTAGGGCAGGTGTTTCCTTGTGGTGCTGTGCTCCACAGAGAGAAGCAGGAGCAGGGGCCAGGTGGAAGTGCTTGGAGGCCTGGCTGTTGAAACACGACAAGGAAATCCCTTTCTTCTGCCCAGGCTTCATGTCAACATGAAGATCCAAGTTTGTGAAATTGAGGGAAAAGCATGGGAAGAAGCAGCTAACTTCCAGACATTTGGGTTTCATAAGGCACTGTGCAAAGACCAAGTTCCCACATTGTCTGAGTGAAAACAGCACTGATGTCTTTGAGCTCGGGGCTTGATGCAATCGCAGCAGTAGCATCTGCCTGCCGCTGGCTCTGCCAGTATTGTAGTCTAGAGCGTCTTGACAGCTGTGCACCTCCCACACTTGGAAGGGCTCCAGCTGGCTGTTCTGGCTGGCTGGGTGCCAGTCCAAAGTGCCCTCACTAGGGCTTCGCCTCTTTTCAGTGAAAGAAAGGCAGAATAATGGCAGATCTAGACTTGAAAAGACCACTGGACCCCCAAGTCCAGCACCCTGCTACTCATAACAATTTGCCATTTGTGTAACAGCCATAAGCGTGTTAACTGATGGAGCTGTCCCCCCGCCGCCCCCACCTTGGGATACTGCAGAGAAAGGTAAAAGTCTAAACTGGTTGTGTCCCTTAATCCCAGCCCATCATGACTCCTATTTTTAATGAAGCATGTTCCTACACAATGTCCTGTGTTAACCTCGGACACTGATTTAGGGTGACTGTCAACTCCTCTTCTGTGCCTTCATTGTTCATTTCTTTCTACTCCTCTGGCAGGATAAAATTATGGCTCCGATTTCACACATATTGAGCAACACTTCATTTCTGCTTTCCCCCCCACACTTCTCTTTTTGGTATCCTGTTTATGTTGTTTTACCCATAGGTTCAGAACTCCTCCTGTCTTTCCTCTCTACTTTCCTCCCCACAGGGCTCTGGAGTTTCATAAACACCTGGCATTTCATTACTTGGTAGTAGATCTTTAACCTTTCACTTGAATGTTTAATGTGGTCTTTGGTTCCTGACCTATAGAAGTAAAACGTATTTTATTAAATTCTGAGGAAAGTGAAAAGACTACTTAGATAAAAGAAATTTTGTTTTGGTCAACTGTGGATTCACTGTTTCAACCCCCCACCATGTCAAAATCAGTTAACTCTTCTAAAATATTTCTAAATAGGATTTAACAATTCAGAAGTACACAGGCTTAAATTCATAAAAGCTTGCTGACGTGCTTAAATTTGAGCATACAATAAAACTTAAACATGAGAGACACAGTTTTGTTCCACAGGAAACAACTTATAAACCACAAAAAATGAAGCAATTGATTATCAATAGCTTTCTTTTCTTAGTGAAGTGGGAGTGGGTTTTTGACAATACTGTATCAACAAATTTTACTTTCATCCTTCATGATAAGCACATAAGTTTTCCAAATTTACACTACCTGAATTATGGCACATGCCATAGATACTAGCAATATGTGACAAAGGGAAAAGATCCCCATGCAAATCTAACACTTCATTTTCACAACCTGAATTTAATAATGGAGAAAAAAGTAAGTATTGCCAATAATGATGGCAAACCTTTAAACAATCAGTAAGTCGGAAAACAACCAAGGATTTGAAAGTGCTGTGGCACCAGGTTAGGTCAATGCTTTTCGTCCTTTGCTAATGATGTGTTTAGATAGCTCCCTCTTTACAAATAATTCACATGTCAACTCTTTCACAGTTAAAACACTGCACCTGTCTGGGAGAAGAAAGTGGCTTCAAAGCCTGCCTTCCCTCATTAATCAACATGTGAAAAAATGTTAGAGGCAAAGCTGGACTAATCACAGGTTAGCTGCAACCCCTGAACAAATTGAGAGAGGGAGAAAAGAAAATGAGGAACATTTGCTGAGAATTCACATTCATCTTTGTTTTTCTATTGTTCTCTTTTTCATCCTCATCACTTGACTAGAAATAAAGATCTCTCTAGGGTTTTTCTGACATTATTGTTACACATGACTTTGTTTCTCTTGTGGGAAAATAATCATTTAGCTCCAACACAGCTGTAGAGTTAATTTTTTTTTTTTTTAACATCTTTTTTTATTTACCAACAGCCTCAGGAAAAATGAAGAACGTGTTGCTGGTACAATGTCATTATGGAAACGCATGATTCCTATTAGTTTCAAGGTGAAGTCTACTTCTTATTCTGAGACTAAACTTTAAACTCCTCCATTCCTATCACCCCTCCAATATATCCATATCAAACCAAAAATGTCACTCAGTTCAGAGTTACTTCTCTTCTTTCCCCATAAAACTGTCAAAAATATTAGTCTTACTTAAGAAACTCAAGGTATTAGAAAGAAAAAAAAAAAGGGAATGAGTAATAAAATAAAAGAGTGAAAGCATGAGAACTATAAGTAGTCCTTAGGCTGCAGAATTAATCTCTTTTTTGTTCTTTTTCCCAACTCTCTTGACCTCTTTCTCATTGACCTAAAGATTCAAACACTGAATTACACAGCCCTGACAGAAGAGGGAAATTCAGTCCTTGCTGTGTGTCCTCTGCCTTACTCAGCCATCACCCAGCTCTTAGATTTCAGGGCTGGCACTGAATCTGCGGCCTTTCTTCATAAGATTCTGCTTGACCAGATGTTTGTAATGAAGGAAGTTGCCATCATGATGCAAAAACCTCCAGACGCAAAAATATATGGAAACTTATGTCCTGGATAAATTGAAAAAATGCCTAAAACGTGGAATGAAACAACATCTCTTTGCTCTGATGGGGGAGCTAGGTCACAGGGTAGTGCCTTGCAAAATGTCCTGCCCAAAAGTGGATCCAACTCTTGTATCTACCAAAATATCAGATTAAGTTTGGTCCATCAGGAAAACACAGTCTGGGCTGTGGGGCAGGAATATGGAAAGGGTGAGAACTGCTGAAGGAGAAACTGGAATGTCCCCATGCATTTTGGTGGATTTATTTTCACCACCAGGTATGAGCAGAGCAGAAAGGAGAAAGTTAAAAGTGATCTGCACCTATTCTGTCACTTTAGACCATATGGTTTGTTCTGTCCCCTGCTGCTGAGGTGGCAGCTTGGCAGATCTGGAGCCACAGGAGACTTAGGGTGAAGAGCAGAGGGGCTGATGCTTTTCAGAGCAACGTGGCACCAAAACTAATGCCTTTGTAGGGAGCCACACATTTGCTTTTTGCAGTCCTGACACTTATTACATACATAAAATAACCCAGGACATTTTTGAGAAATAACTAGTATCTGTTTTAAACCTCAGAGAGCTCCAGCAGTTTAAGACACTATGAACAGATGACGTCCCCAGAGTTTTTTATGAACTCCGGGCACTGAAGCACTCTCCGTCATCCCAGTGACTAACGCTGCACGCACAGGAACAAACATGATCAATTGCGTGAGCAACACTAACCACAAAAGCACTAGATATTTGACTCCTGACCTTAAAACAGCCCTAAACTACAGGGAAATGTACTCCCACTGGCAGCAAAATGACCTGGTGACAGCTTCTGTACCACAGGAGATCCTGTCCCTCCCCACAGGTCGCTCTGCCTGGAAGTCACATTCTGAACCATGACCTTAAAGGTGAAATGTCGGGGACATCCTGCTGGGCCAAATGCTTCCCATCTAGCCTGGATTTTGCCCTTTCCCTTCCCTCAGGAAGCTGCAGTGCATGTCTGGGACAGTGCAAAGCCATCTATTTGTAAAGCCAAGTTTAAAGACTTGCTGAGACATTACAGTTCCAGCCCTGGAACTAAAAGTCCGTAACCTAAGTTCCAGGTGCATGGAGTCATTTGCAAAGCATGGTATCGTCATCACAATAAGTTACGCTGCTAAGACATGCACTAAAAGAATGTACAGTGTTATTTGAGAAATCTGCTGCAGGAAGGGAGAGAGAGAGAGCAGAAAATATAATTGTAATGGGAGAAGTTATGGCAAGGCACTGGTTAAGCAAAGATCAAGCTATACATTAAATATGACCTCACTGTTTCTGTCACATATGGTATTTTTGTCAAATTGAAGTACTTTGAAAAGAAAGTCAGTTACTTTGATCTTTGGATTTTCTATGAAGGTCTCCAATTAGGTTTTTATACCGATGAACTCATTTTCACTGGTAAGTCAAGTGAGAAAACCTGAAAACCTCAATTTCTGGATCTGCAGATTATCAAGCGATTAACATTTTAACCATTTAACCCTTATTCCTCAAATAGGAGGAGTGATTATTCAGCATCTCTATAGACCTGGTCATTCATTTAGGGATTCATACCTGAAATTAGGAATTTAACTTCAGATATTTGAAAACATGTAATTTCTAGATTAATATAGTTATCTTAAAAAGTAAACAAAAAGCTCCTTTTTAAAAAATTTCTTCTAAAAATGATATCTACCAATATGATATATGCAAACTGAGTTTGTTCAGGAGTTCAAATCCTTAGGATCCTGAAACTAACCTGGGTCAAAATACTAGAAATTGTTATTATTAGAATTTTCTAGCATGATGCAAACAAAACTAATAGCTATACACTGTCTTTAAGCAAACTGATCCTCTAATCATCAGTGTGTGCATATGCATTTCCATAGGCTATTATCTTCCAATGGAAAAAAAACCCCAAAACCAAAAAACCCCCCAAAACCGCACAACTAACAAAACCACCCTGAGAGCTGAGGAGCATGTGCTACAACTTCTATTTTACCAAAACTAGATCACAGAGGCACTGCTGTGGCTTTAGGCACAACACGTGGCAAAAAGCTGTTTGTCTACTTGTAACATTCGTATTGTAGAAAATCTGTGCAGATTTCTCCTTCAAATTTTCTACTAAATTTGCCTTGGAGGTTAATCTGGCCTTTTAGTGAAGATTTACTTTTCTCATGCAAGCAGATGTCAGACTGTTTACACAGAGCAAGCCCAGTAAACATTGCTGTTAATGTGCAAAGATGAATTTTGTGTGCTTGCTGGGGCTTCTAATGACACCACACGTGCACACATTCCCTAACTCCCTCCCAATGGGCACATCCTTGGCATGCCGGGCAGTCCTGCTGTACTGGATATCACCAGGCCTGGGTAACTGGCATTTGGCTCAGAACAAGTAGGAAGGGCCAAGTTACTGCCACAACAAACCTTTTGGAAATACAAAGTATGTCAAAAAAGAGTATAGCCTTAATTTACGCTATGCTATACACATTAGCATGCCGTAACTTTGCTCAAAGGTGGTTTGACCTGCAGTTTGTTCTACAATCAAACAAGAAAGACAGCTTGAGCTTGGCTTCGTGACCTTCAGAGGCCTATCTGAACCTGTGATTTATGAGAAAATCAACTGATAATATCATTTTCCCTAAATTGACACAGATAAGACTCAAAAGCAGCCCTTCAAAAGAGGCTTTTAAGTCTTGAAAGTATGATTTCTTATGATACATATTTCTTATGATACATTCTTCACAGGGAACTGGCTCCTTTACGCAAAGTTTGTTGTTCATGGTATAGTTGCAATACATTGTTTTCAAAAAGGTTGAGTCTTCTCAAAACTTGACATAACTTCCCATTCAGAAAAAAAAAAAGAACCACACACAAGAAAAGAAAATCAACAAGAACAAACACTTCTCTCCCCCCCCAGTTAAAAACCTGTTAACTATCTGCTTAAATTTACTTTAAAATTAGTCTTAAACCCCACACTAAACACATGGTTAGATTTAAGAAGGTACTTTACTTGTTTCCCTGATCAAATATGGGAGTGCATTTACAAACTGCTGCCTTAGGGAAGGTGATCACAGAGTGTCATGTACAGGACAGTAAAGGTAACTCCATTTCAGTAAAATGCATCACTGTAGGCCTTTAAATGCCAATACACTTTTAGCTGGGTGTGCACTTCAGCCTCCTGTGGCTGAGAGGGTGCTTGGCCACCTGATCAGGAGGCAATTTTTTTTTTCCACATATGGGCTACAATGGACATTAGAGGTAGTATTTCAAACCAGTAGTCTCTTTTCGTGTTAAAGCATCTGTCTAAAAATTTATTAAGCTTTTTTTCCCCAGCAGAGGAAAAAAAGTTTTGTCAATCCAAAACATGCGTAAGAGAAGGGGAGTAAATGAGAAGTACTGCAGTGTTACAGTCAATTTACAGCCTTGTGGGATTTTGTCTTATCTGGTAGAAAACCAGAAGTGTCTGTTATCCCCTAACTCTGGCTTTCTCGGCCAAGACATAACTGGGGTTGCAACTTTGGGGTGACTGCCATGAGTCACATCTCACCCAGAAGTGACCCTCTCATGGACACCTGCCCTGGTCTGCATCTCCCCAGCCTCTGGAAAGGACCAGCACATTTTCTGCACTCAGGAAGTCTCATAGGACGAATTATCACTGACAGTGGAAGACCAGTTGTATGTTTGATAGTTCCTGTCATTTAAACTAATTTTTGTCCTGGATGAACATGTAACAAAAAAGCGTATCTAGCATCTGGGACCAGCTCCTTTGAAAGGGCAGTTCATTTCCCTGCTCCTTCCCCGTTGCCATAGTTGCCATCACAGCAGGACTTGGCCTCAGACACAAAATCACTCATGTAAGAGAAAGGCTATGAAAACTCCTGAGGTTTGAAACTCACTCACAAACCCAGTCCAAACCAGTCCCAGGATATTGACCTTCCAGGCATGTTGGAAAGCCCCTTTGTCACTAGCTCAGAAAGAAATCATCACAAAATTGTGCAGGGAGTTTGCAGAGACCTGGAGGCTTCTCCAGGGCTTCTCCATCAGTGAGGACCCCAAAGCTGCATCCCAAAGGAATTAAGGGGCATCACAAGTCTCACTGCTTTCTACACCAGATGCAAGGAGCAATCCTTAACCTGACATCTCTGCATCAGAGCAGTGTGCCATTTAAGAAAAAATCTCAGACTCCACTAACAAGAAAAAAAGCAAATAAAAAGCCTTTTAACCACGCAGACCATTCCCTCTCTGGGGAGAGATGGAGAGAAGCAGCAAACCATACATGCAATTCCTAGCTACACTGCTTAACATAGTAAGGGAAAGCAATCAGACAGTAAATAGAGCTGAGATTTTATTGAAACGTAGGGTTTTGAACATACTTTTACCTACAGAAGTAGATGTGTTAATTATCGGACAAAACAGCTTTGACTTTTTATCACTGATTTATATTATCTCCCTTTTTTATTTTTTGTTTCTAATAGGATGAGCAGGTAAGTCAAAATAAATACCAAAATCTGCTTAAGATACAGTGCAAATGGTTTTCTCTCTTCCCCACTGCATGCCCCAAATGGTGATAGCAGAATGCTATGTGATACCTAAGGTGAGGCAGGGAAAAGTAAAACATCGACTAATCCCAGTAACTCCTGCCTCTCAATGCTCAGCTGAATTCTCTGTGGAGGAAACCTGCCTTGATGACTATAACGTACCTCTTCTCGATGTTCTTCTCCAGAGCGCTGAACATACCACCTAATAGAGGCTTGCTGGGACTTAGGAGTACATTCCAGAAAAGTTGAATTAAATTCAATGCCAAAAATCACCTTTTCATCAGCAGTTTCATGACTAATGCCTGGAAAGCAAACATGGTACAGGAGATTAACCCTGACCTGCTTTTTAAAGCAATGGGAAAATAGCCTGATTCAGAACAGATGCTATAAGAGTGAGTGAATTATAAAAAAAGCAAAAGGAAACTTAACTTTTAGCTTAAACTATAACTATGAGGATTTAGAGGCGGCTGCTAACCTTTCTTCAGTGCAACTGGTTTTTAAGGAGGTCAATAAAATCTGTATCATGAGCTTGCTCCATTTTAAAGTTGGGGCTTTCACCTTTGAGGAATTTAAAATCTGACCTGTATTTTTCCTTTAAGTAATGCAACTACTAAACCTGAGCTAAGTTAGATTGTATGGTCTGGTTTGTTCATCCCAAGCACTTTAAAAGAGTCACAGGGCTAAAGTAAACTGAAGTTTGCCTCCCTTCAGTGTAATTTGAAATGCTCTGTAGTATGTTTCAGACCAAGAAGCCATGAGGAGATCTGAAATCCTTTCTTGGTCTTCTGTCAATCTCAGCAAATAATTTCTAATCTCTGCATCTTCATTTCTCCTTCTAGCCTGTTTTATCTGCATCTTATCCACCTTAGCAAGAGACTACAGCTGTTTCTTATGCCCTGTGAATAACAGAAAGGAAGGTGAAAACAGTGGCGTCTCCTGAATCAAAAGTTAGCTCCACATCAAAATTAAAACAATTTTGGATCATGCTTTCAATATAACAAGTACCTATACGAGTTCTATAGAAATTCAAGCTCTCTGCATTATTTCCCTGTGTCACTAAGATTTCAGGAGAGCCAAACAACTTCATGCAGCCAATGAAGTCTCTGGGAGAGAACCTCACACAGCAGAGCACTGAATTTAAATAAGTTTGAGGACCACAATATTACTAATTATCACAAATGGCCTGAATAAGCCAAGAGCCTGGAGTGACACAGGCCAGCTTAATGGGTTTACAGCACACAGGAGTCACCCCAGGTGGATAAAATTGCTATTGGTGGCACTATCTCAGGGCAAAGAATTAATACCAATTTCTGTGCTACAAGAGTTTCGATTTGTCTAATAAAGCTAACTCTTCCAGTATCTCCTTGTCCTTCCAGGAAAATGTGACACTGTCAGCCTTTCTGCTAGGGTTTCTATAGCCTTGAGCTTTGCACAGTCTCAGATATCAGTGTTTGGAGAGTCATGGCAAGCAGCAAGCAAGGAAATTCTGGCCCTTGGGATGAACAGGAGTTTTGTCGTTGACTTTGATGGAAATGAGATCTTACCCTGACTTTTTAACTGTGTCTGCAAGCACACATGTACAGTCAGAGCCCTCTAGACTGTGCAACAGACATCAGGCTTTGATCCTGTGGCAAGCAGCTCTGATTTCGCGCTGCCTCCCACTGAGGTCTGCAGCAGGCACCCAGCACCACAGTGGCAGGGAATAACCGGACATCAGTGGGAAGGGATGGCTTGTCCCGAAGCCAGTGTTCAATGTGGTGATATAATCAATACTGTTTTGTCTGGATTGTTCACTTTAATAAGCAGCTAGAAGAACCCCAGACAAAGCCATGGTTCGGTTTGAATGCTATTCATTTATTTTACGCTGCCACAGAGATTGCTGTGTAACCGCAGGGTTTCATACTGACAGTGCTCGCTGAGAGAGAAGGGCTGCAGATGCCAGAGGAGCAGCCAGACCCTTTGGCATCTGAAAAGAGGGTGTGGGAAAGGGAGGGGGAAGCGGGCAGGGAGAAGGGGGTAGGTTCTTGTTAGTAACAGGAGCATTTAAGTAGCTGTGGGAAGGGGAAGGGGCTGGCTTGGCAGCTGCAGCTCAGCCTTGGGACCTGTGTCAAGCGGCAGAGGATAGATGGCATGTTCCCCACTCACCACTGCAAGCTTCCTTGTGGGATTTGCTGCCCTGTTTCTGGATGGAACATCATGCACATCCCATTAGCTGGTTTCAGGGATGTGTGTGATGTTTTGGTGTCAGGGGCACATCTCCCTGCCCCGTGTGAGTGCTGGGGAGTGTCGCCCATAAGGGATGAAAGGGTGATATCCCATGCTGGCTGTTCCTTTCCAGTTCCAGCTCTGAAAATTTAACTGTGGGAGGGGTAATGGATATGACGTGTGGGAAGGGCAGCTGGTCTGTTGAGCTTAGCAAGTTTTCGGAGACAGAGACCCTCCCAGCAAAATCTGCAGCCTAAGTGACAAAAGAGCAAGAAAGGTGAAAAATACTCACTGTCTTCCACATCCCAGCACTGTGCAACTGGGTCTCCATACTTGACATCCTGCCTTCTGGCTCGCCTATGGGAAGAGCATGCAAACTTGTAACACTTCAGACATAATTGTTGGAATGCAACAACAAAATACAGAGGAGCTCAGCAGATGTGGACTTGCATTGCTCCCACCCTACTGCTGACAATTACAGTCTTAACTAAAACCAGCCTCACCCTCAAAGCAGCATGTGGCCTAGAGAGATTTGTACAATTGACATCAAGAGAAGAGCCTGTGATTTGGGAAAACCACTGGGAGGAGAAAGAGAAAAAGCAAGAGAAAAATATCTGCCTAAAATAAGGAGTGGGTAATACAGTGACAGAAAGAGTGTCTAAACTTGCTTAGACCAGCATGGCTCTCCTGGTGGGGTAGACTCTGTTGCAAATACCTAAAAACATTTCATGCTGTACACCATGAAAAAGATCTGAACTTCAACAGGTGATATTCAAAATTGAGCTCCGTATTAGCCCAAGGTAATACTGACTAGTAAACCAATTATTAAAATGAAGAGAGAAAATCACGTATTTTAGTTTGTTAACAAACAATTGACAAATCTGGTTATCTTTCATCTTTATGGACAGAAAAAACATAAGACAATGGTCTGAGATGATCTACTAACTTGCTGCCAATTGCTGGGTGTGTTACATGAACTCACCGTGATTTACTGTCATTTCAGTGTAATAGCACTAAAAAAAAAGTAAACTCTTCCTCTGCGTATAATTGCATTTTTGTCCCAAGAGCTACAAAAGAAATGGAAACTTTTTCAATTTTTCAGTAGAAGAATTGGAGACCCAGGAAAGAACTGGTTCTTTCCTCACAAGCAGCAGCAGTGGGACCTCCCGTGTGCAGAGCAACGCCTCTGAAGGAGAGCAGGTTGCCAAGGCCGATCTGTCCACTGAGCAAAAGCTGTAGACATGCTGGAAGCACAGACTTCAGCACAGAAGGAAAACATTCAAGTAACTGATCTACTGCAGGATTCCCAGGGCCAGTCACCCATCCTTTGTTTTGGAACCACGGACTTTTGGCCTTCCCTCCAAACTGCACATCTGTTACAAAGCATGGCCCATCGACCTCCGTGTCCCAGCCCACCCCAGACTTCAGCAAGCCTCATGTGTCACTAACTTTGCAGTGAGCCTGAACACTTGCTTTTCTCCTTTCATTTATGCTTCTCTGAATTTAGTTTGCTTTGGCTATGAGGGAGAACACATAAAGTTCCCTGACACCATGACATGATAACTTATGAGCCATTAACTTCAATGGCTCAGGACCCAGCCCTGTGACCCCTGAGGTGGAAAGTGTCATTCCAGAGCCTGAGCTCAGACTGCAACCTCACTGCAAGAATCACTGTCAGGAGGACTTTGTCCAAAGGGGAATGAAGAGGCTGTGACGGACTCTGGCTCCAGCTAAATCAGCCAAAAACTTCAGGAGACACATCCAGCAGCTAAGGCAGTGCACTGCTAGACCCTGCAGCATGCTCTCCCTCCATCTACATCCAAGGTGCTGTCCTAGCTGGTGGGTACAGAAAATTCAGATGAAGCTTCTTTCACTGTGGAAAGACTGCTGCCAATATGGTCAAATCATGGTACTTAAATCTCTGTCTCCCTCTCATGGCTAGACCACAAATACAATTGTTGGGTTAGGTCAGGGAATTAAATATGCATTATTATTGACCACTCTGGGATACTATGTTAAACTCGTCTTTCTAACTACTATGAAAAAGTCAGCTTAAGAGAGGCTCTTGCATCTTGGGCAGAGTTAGCCACAACCTGGACCTCCATCTGAGCATCTTGTGTCTTAAAGCATTCAGCATAAAAAAGGAAAGTGATGGATTTATGATGTTAGCTGCAGTAGCCAAGTTACTGTCACACACACTTAAACAAAGCTATGTTGTCTTCACAGCTCTTCGAGCAGAAATGTGAAACACGGCCAGAGTACGATCACATTTTAAGGCAAATGATATTATAAGTAAAAAGGCAACAAATTATGAATTGGAACATCTAAAATTCTTGCAAGCCGCAAGATCTTTTACCAGCATGTCGTGTTTTTTTCTTACCTTTTAGAAGTGGGGGCATATCTGGAACAAGAGTTTCCATCCCAGGCACAGTACGGGTCTCTGGCAAGGCAACAGTCTGCACAAGCCTTCCCATACGTGTGACATCTGTGCAGAGAGAGCTGAACCAATCCATCCCTGGAACCAATGTACAATTGTTGCTGCAAATCAGGCAAAGCAAATTAATTAGGAGTGTTCTACAAGTAGCCAGTGTAAAAAGTTCCCTTCTTCAGTGCCACAGTTGCAGACTTTTAACTTTA
The DNA here is from genome assembly GCA_013397865.1 of Struthidea cinerea. Taxonomy (NCBI): domain Eukaryota; kingdom Metazoa; phylum Chordata; class Aves; order Passeriformes; family Corcoracidae; genus Struthidea; species Struthidea cinerea. Next base: position 731,397 of record VZTI01001986.1, read on the forward strand.
GCCCAGATTCTATAAAACAAGGGAAAATTTCTCCTTTAGTGTAAAATGTTTCTCAGGGCCCAGTTCAAACTGGCCAGTGCCCATCCATCCCAACAACACAGCAGTGAGGAAAGGGGACTGCAGTCCTGGAAAGACACCAGAACTCAACACCCTCACACATTTAGATTTGTGCTATAGTAAAAAATCAGAAGCAAACCACGGATAGAATGGCTTAATAACAAGTTTAAAAACAAGGGGCTGGATAGTCACGATGTTAACAATCTGGGAACTAGGGGTGACCTTGTGTGAATAAACTTCATGTTCTGCTTCTGATCCTGAGGTAGGATGGGGATAATGTTTCTCCCCTCTCCCCAGCGCGAGTGGATTGCCTGTGGAGCCAAGGGTGGTCCAAGCTGGAGCTGGCTCATGCAACACTTCCATCTGGCCTGCCACCTTTTTTCATGGGAGATGGGACCCAGCTGTGCTGTGCGTGCCTGAAAGGCAAAATACCTCCTCCCGTGTGAGGGAGCCGTGCTGTGCCAGGGCTGCTCTGGCCACTTCTGCGGCTCAGGGAGGGGTGGCTCTGGTGTCACGCTGCCTCCTGAACACGCACGGAGCCATCACAGAGCTTGGAGCTGCCATAAAACCGTTTCCCATCAGGAGATACTGCGCTGGGAATGGCCCCTGCACTGCCAGGGCTGGACCACCCAGACTCAGGCTGCAATTTTAGAGGAGGGGGATTGGTTGTGTGCATACAAGTTTTAGCACAGTGAGGCCCTGATCTCTCCTGACTACTAATAAAAATAAAAACAATAATAGTAATAATAATTTATTACTAGATTGTAAAGAGACAAGTATTTCTGGAGGCCGGAAAAAGAGTGTGCATTGGCTTCACTTACAAATCCCACTACCATATGACTAAAGGTTTGTTTCCCTGAATAATTACCAGCTTGGGTACACAAATTACTGTTTGTAAGCAAACAGGAATTAGGCAGGCAAACAATTTCAAACATATCTCCTTCCTTCCAGTTACATTTTAAGAGCCATCCATGGGAAAGCTTGGCCACTAAGCAACCGGAGTCACCTGAAAATAGGTGTTCAGTGTACCCCATATCCTCCAGTAATTAAACAAGCTTATGATTACCTGTTTCTGAGAAATCTCCATGGTTGAGATAAACGAAGGGTGCTGAAAAGTAAGTTAGCAAGGTGTATTAGTTTACAAATCCCCGTTCTTAGTGAAAAAGAGAGCAGAACTTAACATACAATAAGCAAATAAAATTACAGTCTCATTTGCTTGGTTTTAACTAATATGAAGAAAGCAAACCCTAACAGAAAATCACAAAATTCATGCTTCCAAAAAGAAATCCCATAAATTTCCCCAGCTGGAAGGAGGGAATTAGCTTTAATTCTCGGAGTTTGATATCTACCCCATCCTGGGCAATGAGCCTTCACATCAACTTTAGTTCATATTAAGCACTATTTGAAAGGCTTAGTTGCCATTTAAGGGATACATAGGCAGATCTCTGCACCAGGATGTATTTCATGGCTATGAAAGACAGTGAAATTTTTGCCCGTGACTGATGTAAGAACAGCACAAAGCTCAGGGAATTATCTATCACCCAACAGAAGATTTATCTAAGCCTATTGTTCAATATTAATGCAGTTTGAGGAAATAAGGCACGTTTTTTCAGCCACTACTCCCTTCAGCTTTCTGGATTCAAAAACATAGAGGTAGCAGTTATAAATGTTACCAATAAAAATGTGAAGGAATGTCTGCTGAGTAGAAAAAAAAATGACCTCTTTTTTGTTTTAAATATGATATGGCACATTTTCCCTTGACGTTATGTTTTAAGAATGCAGCAAATTGGTGCACATACTGGAACTGCTCATTATTTGGCAGGCCACTGAGTAATCCTGGTATTTTCTGAGTGATATTTATAATTGGTGTCCGAGACAGTGGGAAGAAGACATAGAGATTCGTTAAATCAAAGTTTCATGATTCACATGACATATCAAAAGGCATATGGAGAAATGAACTCTTTGAAATAATTGTTAATGATCCTGTGCTTACACTTGGAAAAGTCCCAAATTCATTTATTCAGTATGGACAACAATTTGGGCTGTGTAGCACACAGGAGAGAGGATGTGTGAGAAAGTAATCAAAATGCCATGGATGCAGACCAACTTTGATGGAAAAGCAAAGTGAAAACTGAAGAAGAGCTAAGCAGCATGAGAAGAAAGCAAAGTGAGAATGCAAACAACGAAGAAACTAATAAACGGAAAAGAAAATCAGTAGGGAAGACAAAGGTTTCCATTTTTCTGATGTAAAAGTATGTTGATGTCAGCTCCCTCACCAGCACTGAAGTTAATCAAAAATTGTGCCTGTGCAACAATAAGAATCTTGGGCTTTTTACAAGCTGTATTTATGAAGAAGTCACTGGTGTTAGCAGGGCTCCAGTTACAGAATAACCAAATCAAAATGGTCAAAAATATGGAGTCAGCCTTCACCAATAAATGAAAGCACACTTATAATCAAAGCTAACTTCTTGTTTACTTTCCTTATGTTTTCAATTCCTAATGTTGCTATTTTAAAGCATTTCTGTGCATCCAAGGAATTTTGTGTGTTTGTTTTTTAAAAAATATAATTGTACCTAGGATACTCCCAATACCAATTGGGCCATAGAAAATTTCACATTAAAAATACAATATTACTATTTTAATATGTATAAATAATAAAAAATGTAGGCTCATCATTTCAAACTAGAACAAAGCAGGACAAATGAGACGTTCTACGGGTTTGAAAAATCACGGTCTGTTTGGTTTTGGACATTTTTCAATTGACTTGCCCAAAGAATACCAAGGCATTTAAAAATTTACATAGTGTCCCTCTGGAAACTTGAACTAGTTCCAGTAAACAAACAACCAGACAGACAAAGCCAGTTTGGGCCATGAAGTCCCCTGAATAATATTTAATTGATGTTGTGGCTGTTAATGCTTACCTTGAATATCTGCAGCTCTTCCAGGACCACCTCTTCCTTAGTCCACTTCTCCTTTGTGATACTCACAACCTTCAGGACTGTGCCTACGTCTGAAACAAATGTGCCTCGTAAAACCCACAGGTATGTCTCAATATGCATGGGCCATTCCATTTCCTGCCCTGTAGATAAAGCTAATCCATCAGGGATGTTGCTTTCCAACCACATCTATCCCCACTGCATCTCCTGCTGCCTGCAGAGCTCTCTCCACACAGCATTTATGGTTTTACTGTATGGCCGAGCCAACACAGTCTCAGGCTGCTCCTGGCAGGGATGGCCCAACTCTCCTGCCACACAAACACACAAGCACAGACAAGCACGTCCATGCTGCCAGCTACAAGTTTCTGCACACTTCCCTGAGCCAGAACTGGGGCCCAACCGACCCCAAAGAGAGCCAGCTCAGGGAGCTAAATTGGCAGAAGATTACTTCCTCTTTTTTATAGAATTAATTTATTTCCAGTATAGGTCCTTAATCAGAAGTAAGATTCATTTTAATGCAATGAGTTAAGCAATACACTTTTAAAATTTATTTCTTCATTTAAGGAAATTTTTGAAAAAAGTCCTCCATTCAGCATCAAAATCTTAATTTAATCATTGCTTACTTGTAATCATCTAGAGAATTTCTTAAAGTTAAATCTATTCATCAATTTTAACCTGAATTCCTGCTTGGTGTAAAAAATAGCTGCTCATTTCATGTCAGACCATTACATATCAGTGAACCTTGAATGGTTCAGAACTCAGAAATTGCTCAGGGGAAGTGGGCTGGGTGCTGGGATGTGGAAATGACACAGTGCGGCTTAGTCCTAAGCTCTACACATAGTATTGAAATAATGAAAAATAATACATTATAAGGGAAAGAATGAGATTTTCATTCTTCTTTTCCAAAACTACTGAAGCTCATATTACCAATCAAAGCCAAATTATTGCAGTTTGCCTTATGTATTAGAGCTTTTTTTCAGAGTTTGTTTGACATAATTGCCAAAGCCTGCACATGTACAAGTTGGTTGTGTACATTCAAACATATAAGAAGCTACTGATCTGCTGCTGCTCAGAATCTCCTGGGTTATTTGTTATATCCATATTCAGTCTCTCTATATAATTGAAATTTTATCTTTGAGTTCATTTTTTTTCTTACAATGACTTTGGAGGATAAAACAGAACAAAACCATGCACTTACAGAAAAGAAAACTCACTTTTAAGGAAGGCATTGCAGAAAAATAAATGTCTGCATATTATGGAGTGCCATCTAGTGACTGCATGGTACTTGCTGGCCTTGACACCTCTAAACCTGACTACTTACACTTGAAGAGATGTCTTAGTGCCAGGTAGGAACAGTTAACCTGGGAGTACTCAAGTTGCTGGTCTCTCAATATAATTTTATTTCTATGAAAAACTTTAAAATGGAGGACAGAAAACACCTGAAAGCAACCTCTACAGCCACTAAAAGAATATTTTGTACATTTTTACAAGTGAACTCATCTTCTCAGATGGTTCAATTTCAAATTACTTTTTTTCACTCTCATCAGAAAAAAAGTAAGTCGTATTGAGCACTCTGAAATCCTCGGCATCACACAGTTTGGGAATGGGTTCCTTTTCCTTTGTTGACTATATTAATATTGCTCTCAGAAAGCAACAAGGATTTTCCATCATCATGTCTAAAGGTCATCTCCAGCCTTCTCAGCCAGCAAGGGAGAAAACAGCACTTTAATGGTCTTTTTTATGAAACTGCTTTTTCTCTGACATCACTGTACTAACTTGGGATCACAGAGGGTCTGTCACATTGTCCTTTTTTGGAAGATAAGAGTTGTGAAAGGGATTTTGCTGAAAGACATAAGAGCTCTGAAAGAGAGGCTGTCTCTAGACTCCTGTGTGGGGTAACACAGATAGAAAACTCTCAAAGGCTGAGACAACCCACACTTCATAACAGACAATGCTCTGTCAAAATTCACTCCTTTCCTCAAATTACTTCAGAATAGCCATACATACCAAATTGTGCTATATGACACAAAATTTGCTCATAGGCCAGATAAAATGCTGTGCAACCCAACAGCACTGGGGTAGGATTCAAAATGAAACCTTAATTTCCCTGCAGCTCATGGCAGTAGCTCATCCGCTGCACTTGGATAAACCTTGTTGCCTCCATGTACCTCAGTTTCACCTTCTCTGAGATGGGGATAATGGCAGCGACCTCCTTACTAAAGCACTCAGATCTACCAGTGGAAAGTGCTTTATAAGACCTACAGAGAACAAGAGTGAGAGAATGCTGAATTATGGAATAAGAACAAAACCACCAATGGAGTAATGTGGTGATTATTACTTCAGAAATGTTATGAATAGGTATATCGATATTCCTTAGCATACCTTGCTCTTCGGTGATTCATCCAGTGATTCTAAATTTAATTACTATGCTAAAACTAGACCTTTTCCTTAAGGCATTAATCTATTATAAAAATGTAAATAGATATATAATTATCCACAGAAAAATGGCAAAGCAGTTTTTTCCCTGAGAAGAGTAGCTTAACCTCTCTCTGTTCAATCCTGGTTGTCATGTTTGGAGCTATCATGTTGCTAATTTATATCTTCAAAATTAGTTGAGTGGAATTGTTGCCTTAGGCTCAATTTGAAATACTTCTTAACTGTTCAGCATCTCATGAGATAAAATGCTGAAGCACTACCAAGTCACTACTAATAATATGAAGTACTCCTTGAAGCTATTAAGGTAATTTTTTTTCTTTTAATAGTTTTATTGACGCGATTCCAGCAGGAAGCCAGACTACCATGGTAGTCTGTAAAGACCGGTACTGAGTGGTACTTGGAGAGTAGTAAAGTTCAGGTGCTCTGACCCCTAAATGGTTTATCACCTAGGCAGCAGGAGACATTAACGTCCCAACAGTAGTACTATCTTGAACTGAAAAATTAAGTTAATTTCAGTACTTGCATGAAGACCTGGAACCGAATCAGAAGCACATACATGCTTCCTGAAGCTGCATGCACAGCAAAAAGATCTTAGTCTAGAGGCTTATTCAGGTTTATTCAGGACCTACTGGACTAAAGGTGTTCTAAAAGGATGTGGTTTGTGCAGAATGATAGTGAAAGTTCTCTCTCATACCTGTTCCTAGGAAAATGACATCATATTGCCCGTCCTCTGCCATGACGTGGTCCACCACGATCTGAGTGAGACGATAGTCCACGTTGATCCGCGTGAACACCGGGGCTCCCGTCACCGGGTAAACCGATCTGTACATCAGTGGGTGCCGTCTAATGAAGCTAATGACTTCATCAGGAAAGTCCCTGGTAGACTTTATGAGTGGGTCGTATGTTTTGCTTGGACACTGAATGAGAGAGAACAAGATGGTGAGAGTAGTTTTAGGAAAGAAGTACAAGTAGAAATCAAGTTTTCCACCACATTTGTAAAGACAGTAATAATAATATTTTTCAGTGATTCTTCTCATCCCAAAGCAGCACTTGGTCATCACCTCACTTTTTGAAAGAATTGCTTTAAAACCAGAGAAATTCTCATGATAGGCTCAGTATGGGTGCAGCAAATTCCACCTCCTTGTTCCCTGACCCACTCACAGGCAAAATATCACATTTGGTTTTTCACACAGACAAGAAGAATGAGACCCGAGGAAAGGAGACCTGTCATGCTCTGTAGGATTCGCTTCAGGGCGCAGGTAGCAGCAGAGTTAAATTTGCTGCAGGCTGCCCGGAGCAGAGCAGGTACCAGAGCAGGGGCTGCCAACAGCAAGCCTGGGCTGCCCTCCCGTGGCTGCTGCGGGAGGAGCTCACGTACTGTAAGTGCAGCATCTCAAGGTTTTTCTTCTTCTAGTATTTCTGTTCCTCTTCCCAAAGCTGAGTTTCTGCCTTTGGCCTGAAATCAGATGCCATAACTTTTCCCTGCTTATGGCCTGAAATCAATTCATTTTCAGTGAACTGTACATCCTACACATCACATTTATTTTTTTCTTAAAAAAGGTGTATCCTCCAGATGCCAGACAATCCCTTTCGCTCATTATTTCTCAAAATTTACTTCCTTACTCATTCATGGAGCTGACACTCTTGACCAGGCCCAGGGCTCAGATGCTGCAGCATCCTTTTCTCTAGTTTTTAACAGCACAGTATCATCCTCTTCTCGTCCAGATAACTGCTCAAGAATTTGGTTCTTCAGGCACTTCCCCATGCTGGCGTTCACTCCCACCCCTATTTAGACCTATACTGACAAATCGGTCGCTCCAGCTGTTTCTTTGGCTTACACAAAGTTGGTTCTAACACATCTTGCCTGAAGACTGCCCACAAACCTACCTCTTCAACCTCCATCAGATTTTTCCCTTCTGTGCCTTTCAGGATAAGCCCAAGTACAAATCTACAAGGTGTTTCATTTTGGTGACCCATTATCTCTCATGCTCACCTATCTCTGCTTTCCTTCCCACAGCTGTTTGCATCTCTTTTATGTCCGTTCTTTCACATTTAGTCTCAAATTCAAGTCTAAGAAAATGTCTGTTTTGAGTCTGGAGAAATCTAGATGTGTTACTGGGGAACTACAATCCTGTATAAGATGAACTGGGCACATTATTCCAGTTGGCGACAACCTTTCGCACATATAAACTACAGATTGCTTCTTTTCTTAACACTACTTTTAACAACGTGATCCCTGTGTTTACTGGCAGGTGGAGCTCTAACACAGCCTGTGAAGAAGAAATGTGATCAGGTAATGCTTCTGTACTCCATCAAGAGAAAGATTTGTGGTGAAATTGCTCTACAGTACTCCTTCATAGCAATATTTGACAGAGAAGACTTTAGTTCATATTCCCGGTTTGGGATATGGGATATATTCATATCCAGTTTGACGTGTTGAATCTATGGTGCTAGTTAAGGGCTTATGGTTAGGATTTCTTCCACTATGTAAGGCAGAGTAGCAACGAAACACAGATTTCTGACTGAGGAAAAGCTTCACAAAAGTATCTGAGACTACCCGTATATTCAGAAACAAAACAGGCCAGGGAAGCACAGACCAGCTGATGTTATACATCCACATCTATGGCCACATCTGAAATGCCTGTTGTGGTCAGTTCCTGGTCTACCTCGGACGCCAAACACTGCCACAGGGAAGGTGCCACTTGGAGTGTGCCTAAACTACGGCAAAGCCCATCTTAACACTAAACAAAAGACTGACTAGGGGCCTGCACTTGAACCTGACCTCTGGTTTTAGTTAACAGAGCTGTAGCTCCAGTGATTTAAGACGCTGCAGCCTACTTCCACTCCTTGCTTGAACTGAATTTTATGGCTATCTAGAGAGCTAACAGACTTTGTTCAAGTGTCCACTTGCTTAGTGCTGTTTCAATCTGTGACAGTTAAGCCTCTGCATCCCCATCTTCATAAAGGATTTGAAATACTGAAAAATGTCTTAAGCCCCTGGATCACCTAATAGCTTCTGACAATTTCCCCATGGACAGTAAACCTGTGCCAATTTGAATTAAGGTAAATTCTATCACATAGTCATTTTTGTTTCACTGTACAATTCCATTTATGGCCGTGAAAGAAGAGACAAGAAAAAATAAGTGTTCTGTTGTCCTGTGATAACCACTCGAAAGACATTCCTTGAAGATACAATCAAACACAAGTAAGAAAGAAGAAAAGGGAAGTCCTGTTGGAAAAACCAGTTCCACTGGAAACACGTATTGCAGTGAGCCAATGCACAAACCCAGGGGGTTTGTGCCAGCAGTCCTGTGAGAATTTCACCCTCTGGCTTGCCAGGTATCATCTCCTACATTCTGTTTTCTGCTGTGTTTTACAAAGTCTTTGCAAGGTTACATCCTTGAGGTAGGCTGCATTCAGCTTGGCTTTTGAAGATAACAACATCAGTAGAATAATTTCACAAAGAAATACGACTTTGGGACAAAAAATAGACTTTGGGATAAAAAAAAGGATGTTTACCTTTAGAGGTGTTGAACAAAAGTTTGTTGGGATAAATAGAGAGAAGCACGTAGTAACTTTAATTGTCTTTGGATCAAAGTTTTGCGTTAATTTACTTTATACAGGATGAGAAACAAATTCACTTCTTCAACTTCCCAACCATGCAATAACTCTCTTCCCCCTCACGGTGGACTAGAGGTTGATTTTCCCCTGTATGTCCCTTTTCTGTGGTTCATGTTCTCACTCACTGCTCAGAGTCACCATCTGCATCTACTGGAAATTTGCTGACTGCTCAATTCCTATTAACAACTCAATTCCAGAAGCCCATTTCTATGCGAAAAATGGGAGTAGCACCTTCGGTCTTAAAGTTCTCCTAGATTTTTGCCAAAAATGCATCAACAGAGGAAGATGAGAGCAGCGCCACCACTTACTAAAAACCACTGGGATAAAATTTCTGATAGTATGGAACTAAAGAGCTGCTACAGCAATCCCAAAGGCCCAAACCCTACCATGCACAATACAGGGAAATCATCTGCCAGCTTGCATAGTTAATTTAGTAGAAACAAGGACTAAGGGTTTGATCCAGAGATCTGCTTGAGTCAGCAGGGCCTTTTCCAATTATTTCAGTGGGCTTTGGATCCTATCCTAAGACAGCATGACCACCACGAACAGCTGGGCAGGTGTGACCCTGTTATGCTTGGCCAAGGGAGTTATTTCCAGAGGCATCACTCACTGTGGCATGAAGGATGGAACAGGGGAACGAAAAAGTCATTTTGGCCACCCTTTGGCAAAGTTCTCAGGCAGTTGTTTAAAGCTGTGTCCACCCATCATTTGCAGAACAATTCCTGTAGGCTTGTGCTTCCTTTCCTAGCAATCAATAGGATGTAGGATGGTCAAGTGGGTGAGTGAAACAACCTTTCATGTCTGAAAATGTGAGTTCACATCCTGTGGCAGGTCTCATGATAGCAATACTGGTGCTCTCTGCCCAGTTCATAGTTCATTTATTCACATCATCAGCACCAGATGCTGTCTCAGATATGTGACATCTCCCACTGGGGACAGTAAGATATTGGCTTTTATACCAAATGTCATGGGAGTAGGTTGGCAGAGTTGTTTCATGTGGACTACAAGAGAATCTGGCTTCATGAAAGTTCTCATAACACTATTAATGCGCTCTCTCAGCACCTTCATCTTCTGCTGTAGGGTGGGATTCATCTCACCCGACCTAGATTCTTATCCTAGCTGCATTTGAACTGCACAGAGGGGGTGCCTATCTTTCTCTTTCTGATAGAGAATTCTAAACAACCAGCTCAGATTTGATGCTCCTCTTCTAGATAGCTCATATTAAAAAAAATTATTTACATTATATCAGCTAAATTAGTACCACTAGATAAGAATTTTCCACGAAACTTGTTCACCATATGATCTATTCTTCTGAGGTTGCTTAGGCCTTTGCTGCCTAATTATTATTATGAATGAAAACTTGCTAAAAATATATGTGTCAACAAATGAAACATAAAACAAAACAAAAGAACGAAACAAACAAACAAACACCCCCAAACCCAACAGAAAGATAGTTGGAAGTACTAAGGGCATCTCTATTCAACTGCTGTATAAACTTTGTGGCACAAATCTTTTGAAGAATCACTAGTTACGTAAAGTTATTGAAATGCCTTCTGTGGGAGCTCAGTTTGACAATAATCATTCTGGACTAAGTCCTGATCCCAGGTGATTTACAAAGATGCCTTCTATTCCCTCACCTGTTATTTGTATCCAAATGTGGTCAGAAGGTGGTAAATTAAGGCTAATCTTTCTCAAATAAAAGCAAATACACACTAAGTTAACACTACCACACATATGCAAGCTTTTCTCCTTTTTTCACTTGCCTTATTAAATTTGCAGCTTAGCAGAGTGCTGGATGTGTGGATCTCACACAATGCTGAGACATACAGTGTGACTGCGTTAACATTACGTGGGAAACGTGGCCAAGATTTTCAAAGCCTGGTGCCAGAAACCTCCAATTTGCCAAACTGGATAGTGCTTCACACCATCCAGTGAACTCAGTAAGAGCTGCTGGATCTAACACCTATTAAAAATTGTGGCAATTATTTGGAAATCTAGCTGTTAAGGTATGTAAACACATATCCTTTTCATTAATGATGCATCTGTAGTTCAGCAGTGCTGATGTCTACTGACAAACTAAAAAGAGAATGTTGTTCCCTGGGAACTTCAAAAGGGTTTCTACTTACAAGCATGTTGAAAATCCCAGTTTAAAAGTGTATCCTTAGACCCACTTAACACCGAGACTCAAGCACCCACAGGGTAGGGTAGATTGATCATATTGAGTGCAGTAGGTATCTTGCTTTTATAATGTCCAGGCTGGGAATCTTTATGCATTTCACAAGGAGAACTGAGAACCATGCCAGCAAGTCACTCTTTGTGAGCACTGGAAGTATCCAGAATGAAACATGAAAGAGTGAAATATTTCTTAAAGCTCTCCCATATCAGGGAATTAGATGTCTTAGTCTGGGCTACCCTCCTTGAGGAGGTGTCCCTCATCCTAGGAACTCCTTGCTCCTTCCTGCTGAAGGTGTTTTACTTTTCAAAGGTAATTACCTCTCAGCCAAAACTAGTACGTACAAAGTCCTCCAGGCTCCTAAGAAGTTGCCTTATCACTGATTCATCAAGCAAAAAGCAGATAAAATCGCGGAACTACTTTCAACCTCTCACTTTCGTGTTAAATGGGGACCTCCAACACAGCCAACGCACTGAACTTTGTAGAGTTTATAAAGAAATGCAAAGGCTGCATCCTGAGGGTTTAAGATCTACCACTGAGGACTGGTGCAAGCTGCCAAGATGCCCAGAAGTACTTTTAAAATGGGGTATTCATAGATTTATGATATTCTGTGGATTAATGACACCTGAGAGATGACTCTCAGGGCACAGGCACTTACGTGCCATTGGAGGTTCAACCATAAGCCATTCTGAAGATGAAACCTGGGATCCTGAGAGGCTTAAATACTGTGTAGCTTCTTTTCTGTAGACTGATCAGAGCTGCACAATTCATTTTGTATTTGGACATACCTGCAAAAAACCCTTAACACTCCTCTACAAGATGACTGAGTTGTGCCAGAAGGATTGAACACTCAGTAGGGAGACTTTCATAGTAACCTTGCAGCTACTCAGTGAGCCTGGAAGAGGGCAGGGGTAAGGGGAAGAAATCAGGTTTGTAGGAGACAAACGAACAGCGCAAACTTTAAATGTAAAATGAAAAATGCAAAACAGTGCAAATTTAAACTCACTCTTCCTCTGCAACAAAAAGCACAAACAAAACAAACAAAAAACTTAAGTCCCCTATTATTTTTTTTTAATGGTTTGTATCCCACTGCATGTGCAGGATTTCTTTTATATGTTTGTCTTGAGCACTTTGTATTGCTTTTCCATTTAACACACCTGTGCTGTTGATAGAAAAAGCTGAGAAAACTGAGCATTAATCTGAGGCTAACTGAGCTGAGACCAGCTGGGTGAGTGAACTTGACTTTGCAGGTGGCACTTTGCAATTCTCTGCCGACCTCTGCCATGACAGAAGGTGACAAGGTTTGCAGCATTTCGAAAGGCTGTTATGAACTGGAAGGTGATTCATGTAGGGGACAACAGGTTGGTAAGTAACAGGAGGTGTAGGAGGCTTTCTGAGGAAAATAAACCCATAAAGTCAAACATTTCACCTAATTAAGCTTCCCCATTTTACAGTAGGGAGATCAAAGGAGAGAGGAATTGGAGAAGCAAAGAATGCAGTCTGTCCCATAAAAGACAGGCAAAAGGGGAAGATAAGTCTAAAAATAACAAGGGAAACCTGTGCAACCCTCAATGTTTATGAACAAGCTTATTAAAGCAGCAAAACTAACCAGAAGGGAGGACAGGGGAGGCATTTTGGCAGACAGTACTTCTCTGTGGCACAGCCAAGTTCCAGTGGGATGGACACCACATCCTGATCAGCCTGCACACTGGATTACCAGAAGAAATAAAGCAAGGGGTTTCACTGAAGGAAGGGAGAGAAAGCAATTGAGAGAGAAAAGGATGAAGAAGGATGAAGCTGAGTCAGGGGAGGTTTAAGCTGGATATCAGGAAAAGATTCTTCCCCCAGAGGGTGGTTGGGCACTGGACCAGGCACCCCAGAGAAGTGGCCACAGCACCAAGCCTGACAGAGCTCAAGAAGCATTTGGACAATGCTCTCAGGTACATGGTGTGACTCTTGGGTGTCCTGCATAGGGCCAGGAGTTAGACTCAATGATCCAGATGGGTCTGTTCTAACTGAGTCGATTCTATGATTCTAAGATTCCATGATTACAGGAGAATCTGAGGGGTTTTAAGGTAACTCATTTAATAAAAGGAAAACACAAAGAATTCAAGAGCCTAGGACTGTATTCAGATCTGGAGCAGAAAGAGGTGAGACATTAAACTCTTCAAATGGACATGAGCAATGTGCTGGGCTGCATCTTCTTGTAGCTAAGTGACTCGGGCTGCCAGATTCTTACTTTGCTCATTCAGAGCTTTGTTTTGATCTTTCCACAAATCAGATCAGTAAGGTATCTAGACCCATCAAAAACATTTGCTGTTGCCTTGGCTAGCATTTAACAGTCCCATGTTCTGCAGTAGATCAGACTGAGTGTTAATCTGCATGTTTAAACACTGTCATTCCTCTAAAAATCTGACCTTAACGACATTTACTCACCATCAGCGAAATGAGGATGACTCCCTTGTATCCCATCAGAATTTCTAAAGGGATTAAAGCACTATGAGTTGCTGTGATACTGCAACGGTTACAGCTCAACAAATAAACTAGAAAAGGCTTCTTCCTCCTAATTCACTGAAAATCTTGTTCAAATGCCTTCTGTGATTACTGGGAGGGCATTATGAAAACTCTGCTTCAGAATGCAGAACACACTTTAAAGAAAGTTCTCCATGGTTTCTTTATTAATAGATAATTTCCTGAGTGAAACCGTAAGAGACTGGAAGAAAACTGAACTTTTATCTGGGGACAGCTGCAGATATGCAAGTCCAATTTTTAAACAGCTAAAACAGACAGAGCAAAAGCTCTCTTGGTTTTGCCAACTCCTCCTTTGTGTCGGGGCTGCCTGCTTTATGCTTTTTTTCTGTCTCTTTTTATTTTCAGCTTTCAAATGGAAATAGATTAGAAGCCTTGCCTCTGTTAAATTCCCATTATTTCCACTGGCACTTTAATACTACTGAGAGAACTTAAAGAGCTGTGTGTTCTGCAGTGTCAGTGCTGTGGAGTGTGCCAGAGGCCCCCTGTCACCATGTCCAGGGGTGTTTTGATGAACGGCAGAGGGCAGCCAGAGCCTGCCACAGCTCAGGGACATGAGCAGGCAGGGGCTGCTGCTGCCTGCTCCGCACTCAGCATTGCGAAGGCATGATATCATGGTCGTGTTGGGAGTTTATCTCACACACAAATTGCCACAGGAAGCATTTTGTCAAAATTTCAAAATCAAAGTAGTCACAGTCTCTATAGTGAGCAGCTTTATTTACTTAAGAGATAAAGGCAGCAGAGCAGAAAGTTAAATTAGGGTATGCAGTCTCCTGCTTCTGTATAAATGCTGAAAGGAAGTCAATGCATCTCTCAGAGCCAACCACCAAAAGAAATGTATTTCCTAGAATAGCCCTTTTTAGACTTTGCCAGTAACTTAAAATATGGGAAATAGAGAATCACGGCAGTGTTGGCTATGCCAACTGTAGGCAACACTTACAAAGAGCTTAAATTTCAAAAATGTTCTGATAATTTAAAAAAGGGTAGATTATCCCTCTTTGGCTTCGTTCTGAGCATTCCTGAACCACCTCACAGTGGGCAAGAAATGATGAAATTAATCTTCAAGGAAGAGCATTTCAGCATTCCCACTGCAGTGTTCTTCAAAGTTCATGCTGCTTCATTTCCTTGCCTTTTAGCACTGTAGTGCTTTTCCAGATCCCACCCTAAATCTGATCATATCCAAGTTTGGCATAGCCTGTCACAAGCCAAGAGCATGGCATGAATCTGCTTATTTGGATACCCTACATTAAACTACTGAGCCTGAAGTATTTTGCAGTCCAGCTCCCTAAGAGAACAGATAAAAAGCTATGCAGCAATACGTTTACCTAATCCATATAGCAAGTATTATAGATATCTTTCTTCTGACAGCTTTCTTCAGTAAATCCACTTCCCTTCTCAGTCCTTGGTCAGACAAACTCCTACAGAAATCCACTGACCATGAAGGTTTGGAGGACTTTTAGGAAACTATTTTCTCACAGCCATTATCAGGTGCTTAAAGGAAGCCGTTGGAGAGCTAAGGGTTGGCTTATGGAAAACATTTGTTAATCTTTCAACTTTCCAACCTTTACAATACTTGCAAACATGGATATTCAAATCAGTGATAAAGATCAGCACTGACATGCTTCAGCATGGCATGTTTCCTTTCTTGTGAATCCCAGCTCAACCATGTGATGGCTAATACACTCAAAAATGCAATGAGCTTATGACCCATCTATCTGTGCAGAGTGTTCATCCTTATGGGGCACTCTGAGTTTTTCAAGAGAGTTATTTTAATCTCTTTAGATGCCATGGGACCAGCTATTGTTCTCGCTGGCACCATTTTTGTAGCTAAAATTAAATTAATCTGAACTTCTTTACCGGCTGTGGAGTTGCGCACAATTAAAAAAAAAAAAAAAATTTAATCTTCTTTTCGGGTGCACTATGTATTTTGCATGACCGAGAGATGCAATGCCTAAATTGTCCCAATAAGCTGCGATTTGCTCCATCAGGGCTGATCCGGGGCAGGCCAAATCAGTCTCTGAGCTGTCCTGGTCTTCGGAGAGAGAGCAGCTCTGAGGCTCATCCTCAGCTGAGAGAAGGGAATCAGCACTTGGGGCCCGACCTGCTGAGCCCTGGGACCACCACGTTCAACAAACATCATGAGTCTGGACCATGCAGTTGAGTCCAGGGGAAAGATGAAGAAGAAAACAGACAGACACAAGGAAATGTGTGAAAAGATGGACTAAATTAACCAGATGATGTGGCTTGAGGCGAAGGTTACACCAGTGCTAAGGTCAGAGAAATAGTGCAGAAATGGCCAGATGGGTTCTAGGCCACATTTGACATTGACAGCTCACTGCTGGCTGCCTAATACTTGTTCACTGAATACCTGACCAAGAGACTGTAGAGATATTCCAGATAAAATTGTTGCTCTTTTACATTCTACATACAAAGAGTTGCTTAAAGTTGTGATGATGTTTTTAAAGTTGATGTATTTTTGGAAAATACCATTTCTTCCTTGCCTGTAATGTCGGTCTGTGCTTTTCCAAATTTAATACTGTGACAGAAGTGGGAAAAAACTTTAATAACTTTTTTAAAGTTTTCCTCCTTATTTTGGCCTGTTACAGTTGAAGTCTAAGAGTTTAGGATAAAAAGTATTTCCAGATACAAAATTTCTCTTTTCTTCCTGTTACTTATTTTTTATCACATAAAATGTCCAGCAATTGCCTCCTGATTTTACTTTAAACACAACACATGCACAAGCACACATAAGAGAACCACTGACAGTATCTCAATGATTTTAACAGACACGAAGATAACAAGAAATACTAATAAAAAACCTCATGATAACTTAACACTATATAAAGAAATGCCTTTGGCTTTGTATGAAGTATGGATGCCTTAAAGGTGATTCCAACAGATAGAAACATAGCTGTACAGTAGGAGACCACAATATGAGAGACAATCAGGAAATAGTCTGGACACAATGTTATCTCAGAGACATGGAAAAATGTATATTTATATACCTACAAGGTAGGTAGAAGTCTGAGCTGTCAACAGAAAGAAAGAGTTGAGAGGATAATTTGAAACATCCTGAGCAGGAAATATAAATTACCAGCCCGGGGAGGGGTGTGAAGCATGATTGCTTTTGAGTAAAAATAGAGGTCTGTAATTAAGGAGACACTTACTGTGCCAGGCCTGGGGTAGGGGATGCGACCTTCGTACTGCACCCAGCGGTGATCCGCGCTCTCCTTGTGGGCGTAGGGGCCGTTGAACACAGCCCTGATCTCGGCCATGCTGTACACACACACTGCAGAGCCCTTGAACACGGAGCTGCAAGAGAAGATTCACTGATGTGCACGCTGCAAACACCCCCTCGGTGCCTCAGCCAGGGAATTAATGAGTTACAGAGTCTGATGGGGTTTGGATCAACCCTACACCTGGCGGTTGATCTAAGTGCTGCTAAACGACAATGTGTACAGGTCTGGTAACTACAGATATTTATTGTCACTCTTGTTACAGTTTTAAGCTTTGCTCAGTTGAAACCTGGATTAGCCTCTGGGATTACTTGATAGAGTGTAATTTTTTCTAAAGGCTGACAGTTTCCAGCTGTCATTTACTAGCTCTTTTGATTAGAATTTTATCCAAATGAAGGACATTGATTTACATTGCGTTCACATCTGGAAGTCCATATATTAGTGGTATTATTGGTGAGGTTCCTGAGAATTAAAAATTGCATTGGAAAGACACCAAAACAAGACATAAAAATAAACACTCATTTATTTTTTTATTAATTTTTCTTCTTTTTAATGTATTTTTCTAAAAAAATCCAAAACATTTCAGTTTTCAAAAGAACACCATGCCAGGTTGCTGAGTAGCATGTACTTAAGTTACTTCACAAACCATTTCATTTATTGTGCAATATTTACTTCAATTCTAAGTATTTTCTGTGGTTATATATTCTAGGGAGCTACTGTGGTAACTGCTTCTGAATTAAGGAGTTTCTTGGCAATTCCTCATTGTACTCATACTGGTCAACATCTGGCTAGTCACTATTTACACTTAATTCAAAGGTTTGGGAGACAAAAGAAAGGATTATTAATTTTCTTTCTGGCAATTCTACAGAGTACCTCACTATTGATCTGAAAGGTCATTAATTAATTACTGCATCCCCTTGAGATAAAGTTGCATTATTCTTTCATTAACTCTGGACTATAAAATCACTTAACTATCAGTTTAGAGAGTAATTTTGATACTAAGAAACAGCAGATGTCAAGGTGTCACTTACAGAAATGAGGCTTCACGACAACAATTTGCCTAAAATAGCAACTACCGGTTGCTCAATAAATATGATAGAAATTTATAAATTCAACTGGATGAGGTTGAAATAATCTAGTGTGTTGTTCATTGTTACATTTTCATTACTTTTTACAATCGTTCTCAAAAGTTAGGCACACAGAGGTTTAGGGACATAATTTATTATTTTCAGTTCTGAAAAATACTGTCCTTAGTGACCACAGCCCTGACATTGGACGCCTTAGTGCAGCAGTTCCTAACTGATCTCAGGAATCAGGATCTAGTCTAGAAGACTTGAGTATATATGAAAGCATGAAAGTCCTGAGTAAGATCTTCATCCTTTGTTTCCACAGGCAAACATGATCCTAACACATACCTTGTTGTAGTGAAGACTCCATACACAAGCGGGTTCCTCTCATCTCTTGTAGAAAGTAAGAATATATCTTCTGCAACGAGAAAAATATATTTGGGTTTTTTTAATTAGTTAAACATCCATGGACTATTTCTGCATTTACCATTTATAATTTGGAAATTTGTAAAATTATAACAAGGCTTTAGTTTTGTTTGAATTTTAATTTCTGCCACATGAATTTGTACTAATATTCTGAAACGTGTTCATTTACAGAGAGTCTGGGTTTTATACAGAATCAGATTTTCACCTTCCAGCTTTTGGAGGGAAAGGGAAAAACACCATAATTCTGATCAGACCAATACTAATAATAATCAGGGACTTCTGATAAAAGTCAGAGGTATTATAGCCCTGTTTGGAAGAGGAATAGAATCAGAACAAGACACAATGCTTCTACAAATCAGACAGGGAAAAAACCCAACAAAAGTAGGCATTACTAATGTCAAAATAGACCATTAAAAATAAATCAACTTACGCAGCTCATCGAAATGCGTGTCTGCCCCTTCAGGACCAGGTATGGAGCACACAAGCCTGGCTTTCAGAAATGTTGTCCACTTGTTTATTAGGCTTCTTTGACCTCCCATATCATTCTAACAAAAATAGAATTAAATACTTGAATATTAAACAAATAAGAGCTTTAACATATGACAGCACAGTATAGACTGTGCCTCTTCTGTCTGATTCTACAGTTTGCTCTTACCACAACATCAAAATCTTTTTTCATTTTCTTTTTCCTAAGAGAGTGTAGGACACTTTTCCTTAGTAGCTTCTGTAGTCACTTATCTGCTCAGAGAGTGGGCAACGCAAATTTCCTAATTTCAGCCAAATCTGATTGCAAAGTTCCTTCACCACCTTTTTAACTGGAATGCTGTGTGAAAACATGTTCATATCACATGATTTCTTGCTCCTTGTGAGGCTATTTTTTACAACCAGTTGTTCTTCAAAATTCTTTACAAACCAAATAATAGAACAGAACATTTTGAATAGATTTCTCAAAAAAAAAAACTATATTCATCAGCAGCTTACAATGTAAATACTGCACTTTGTGTACATAGTACAGATTAAAATGCATTCCAGGCAAAACCAGTTATCTTATTTTAATAATTGTCGTTATGGAATTATCAGTCTATCCTCCAACAGCAGGGATTTTTTTTTTTTTTTTTTCATTTCCTTCACTACGGGTTTCCAAAACCTAAGCATGCTTGCCCAAATTTCCTTTAGTCACTGGAGAAAGAAAAAATCCATGAAGCGTCACTTGAAATTGGAATTACCTTTCTGAAGGGTAAGTGTCCTTCTACTGACTTGGATCAGTAGAGGGGTATGGATGGTGGATTTTAGAAGTTTTAAGAAGCCAAACTAGGAGTTTGCTCATGTACTTCTTCCACTGACTACATGAAGGACTCTGCTGGTTCCAAACAGCAGAACTATTTAGGTTTTGCAAAGCTATTTAGGCCCCAAAATTCTTCATCCTGAAAATGGTAAGGGCAATGATATACACTTAAACACTTAAAATAAATGTTATCACCAGCAGTAGCCTCCCAGCTGTAGGTTCTGAATTAGCCCAGGAAGGTGCCTGTGCCTACTTCTTTCAGTTATAAACTCTGAAGGTTAGGGGATCTGTGCTGTAAGTTTAAGGACCACAAATTTAGCCATAAATATTCAGCCCCCTCAGACTCATTTGGAGAAATCACTGTTTTGATAATTCAGTTTGCAATCTGAAGGTATAGAACCAGCCACAGTAGGAACCGCCGGGTGGTGGAAATTACATGTCATCACCACAGACTGTGTTTGGCCCTTCAGGGCTGTATCATACATACTACAGGCATTCAGAAAGTTGGCTTTAAGTGCTGAAATCACTTCAGAAGGACTAACACTTCTCTTGTAATGCACTCTAACTTCTTTTCCTTTTCATGTACCTGCTACTTTCAAATAGATTAGTTCAGTTGGAAATGATTCCTGTTAATATATGGCTTTTGGAACTCCTGCTCTTACAAGAATTGCTGCCTCCTCTCTTGATTTCCTGATTTTCTGCCAAGCCTGAAGCTTTGCATCTACCCAACAGATTTATTACAAAGGTGTCAAAATTAGCAGCCTGAAGCCAATAGCAAAAAAACCCTCTGCATGTGTGTGTTCTGTTCAAAGCAGAGCAAACAAACTTTGCGGTGCAGTTAAAACCAAACAATTAAAAAGATGCAACAAAGAATCTTAAAAAGCAAGGAGTGTCAAGCTTTTTCTTCCTCTGGCAACTGGGATTAGCTAAGCAAATCTCACATTGCAGGGCTTCCACTTTGATTTCTGGTGGATGCAGTGCAGCACCACAGGAGATGAGCTGTCTCTAACTACCTGACTAGAATCAGCAAACACAAAGAAAGTGTGGAGCAAATGATGGGGCTGGAATGGAAAAAGGATCCTTGTCTAGTTCCTACTCCTGTCAATACAGGCATTCAGCTCCTGCAAGAGATGGGAAGATACGTACTTGTGTTTTGCCAACCTTGTGATCCACCATAGCATTCTCACAAATGCTTATTTTAAATGTATCAGTAGTTCCACTGAGTTGCTAGAGAGCAATGTGAACCAAAAAACACTGTGCTCAAAGAAAGCAATCCTAGCAAGTGCTATGTGCTCTAAAGTATAAAATTCCACAGGATTTAAGATGTATCCATATTTGCTTGCTCTCAAGCCAGGACATGATGTTAACCATGTTATTTGAATTTAAGAGACATTAGAACAGGCATTCACTTGGTGTGTTTTACATATCCAAAAGCTGCTAAAGTAACACTGTACAGTTTATAATGGAGCTGCGGGGATTCAGTGACCAGTCAGCATTCCAAGTCCTTCTGAAGCCAGAGAGTGACAAATTTATGGTGTAGAGAGACTGAAAAGACCTTTTACTGATTTAGACAGTTGCACATATACTATGCTGACATATCCTTCAACATGCTTCTTCCTACTGCCATGGCTGAGTGAAATAAAAAGCACATTTTACTAGGAAGATATTTTTGTTTGTGGTTTTGGGGCTTTTGGGGGATTTTTGTGATGAATAGCCATATAGTACTCTTCAATTCTATATGTCATCTCTGATTAAAACAATGTCTTTTCTTTCCTACAACGTGCCCAGGATTCATTGAGATTGACTGAGAAAGTGCAGGAACAAACAAAGGCCATGATGATTTTATCTACACACAGAATTAGTTCAGCTCAGACCAAGGAGGTTTAGAAACTATAAATAGTACAGTCATGTCTGTGCTCCTGGAGTCTCAAGTAGTATTTATCTTACTGATTTCTGTAAATGTCTACTTTTTTAAGAAAGAGCACCCCTTCCTTCCTCATACTATTTTTTGGTGTATATTAGGTCAGTCTTTGACCCATCTTGAGGCTTCAGGTGCTGAAAAACATGCAGTTGTTCTCCTTTCCTTCAGACCATGTTGACGTGGACTCATTCACTTTGCAATCTCCACTCTGGTGTAGATTCCTTCAACCCTCATCATTCCTGATTATTGGCCTCTGCGAGGCTGCCCAAAGGAAATACTGGCCTGAATTATTTTTGAGACTGGGCTGCTACAGTAAGAAGAGAGTCTCTTTTGTGAAAGATATTCCATAGTAGCAGTCTGGAATGAATTGCTGATGTGCTCAAATATTTTGAACTGGTTGTAGGGCAGGACATAAATACGATAGGATGTACAGGCTGGGTAGTCGGTGGATTAGAAGAAATGCATGGAAGAGTGAAAATCACCAAAGCAAAGTCCAGTTAGTGCACAGGGGAACAGAAATAAAAATTAAACACAAAGTCATAGAATCCTAAGAAGCCCATTGAGCTGATTTTTACCAAGCAAAGGTTTGCCTCAAGCCTGTTTAAGTAATTAACTGGATGCACTGAAATGATTTTTGACAAGAGATATGGTCTGAATACAAAGAACTCTAAATATTTCAGGGAGATTGGACAAGGAGACAAGATAAATTTGAGTGCTGAGAGAAGGGGAAGGCAGCATGAGCAAGCCTTTCATTCCAAAAATATGGCTAATCTTGTAACAGCCAACCAGCCTCAAGTATCCGAAATTTTATCTCCCAAAATATCACTTCTAAGCACACTGGATTAGCTGTGTTTACTATAAACTTTGTTACCGGACAGATGAAGGCACTTAGGACTGCATATTTCATCTGGAATATAAATAAAGCTTTAATTAGCACTTACTGCTTTGTAATCTCACAAGCTGTAACAAATACCAACACTTCTGCCTGAAATACCTTCTTTTTAACAGAAAGAAGTGCCTGTAAAGTCTTGGTTACTTGTGTTTTCCTGCGTTAGAAATGTAGATAATTGCCAACTAGAAGGGGGGCTGTTCAATCTGTCACCTGTTGAGGAAATATTACCCCAAAATATCACAAAGATTTAAAACCAGAAGTTACTTAGATAAAAGGGGAAGTAATCCAATATGACTTTAATAAATCAGGCAGACTCTTACTTACAGAAATCCTAAAATTTCATCCCTTTTCAATGAGTTATTTGCAAAAAACAATTTGTTGGAGTGAGAAATCAGGTTTATACCAAATTACATTAAGAATTCAAATACTGGAAGTCCCAGTTCAGTGAGCATAGGTAGTTGTGTGGCTTTCTGACATTCAGGAAGAATTCTGTTTAAATGGCACAGTGTAAATTTTGTGAAGTAATTAAGGGTCATATCATACACCTCTCATGGGAGACTTCCATGGAAATTTCAATTTTCTGATCTGGACTTTATGTGCAATTAAGCAAAACAACGTGTTTTTCAAACCATCTAGCTAAAGTAAGCTAACATGAAAATAAAAGCCATCAGAAAAAATACTGCTCTATGATCAAGTGATTTAAAAATCAACTTATATTAAAAACTTTCTGTTGTATCTATTTTCTATTCTATTGTATCTTATATACAATGTAAATGTAGCTTCATTAAAATGAACAAATGTTAGTCTTGGAATCCAGTAGGCATGAAAACAGATGGCAACGAAGCTAAAGAACATCTGCATCTTTAGGGATTTAAATCTCTTATTTTCTTGTAAGTAACAGTGACAAATTGAACATTAGAACAAAAAGTGCAGTTATCTGAAAAATCAGTCTACATCAAAGATGTCAAACAGTGTGATTCATAAAACTTTAAAGACAGTAATTATCCTGAACAGCCTCTAAAAAGAAAAAAAAGGGGGGGGGGGGGGGGAAAAAAAAAAAAACAAACAAAGCAAAAANGGAGGGAGGGGGGGGGGTGGGAAGAAAAAAGACAATGAGTGGAATTTCTAGAAGCAGGTTATTAATTACAGCCAGTGGCAAGATGTGCAAAAGGACTATCCAAAGAGAATTCCTGGCCTGAATAAAAGGAAATGTTGGAGAACAGAGAGGAAAAGTGCTGAAACTGCAAAAGGCCCTGGAGCCCTTCTCTTATTGAAGCCTAGCTATGTGACAGAGCTACCAGAAACAAATGGCATCCCCTGCAGCAAAGCCTTATACTATGGAGAAAAAAAAAAACCCAACCTTGTAGCTGACTTTATAAATAGAGAAACAGCCTACAGTCTCCTTTCAACTTCTGTCTTCAGGTTCACAGTTCTTTTATAATTATTTTATTTTACATATTCTGTCCCCACTCAACTCTGTGAGGTGCCAAACTACCACAGGAAAGTTAAATTTGTTCCTTCAGGAATTCAGGTGCAAAATTTACTGTCCAAACCATACTGATGCAGATGAAAGAACCCTCCTCTGATTTCATCAGGCTACGGGTTGCATCCAAAAACATCAAGCTACACGTGAAGTGTGACTTGAGAGAGAACAAAAGCACACTTGCAATACAAGCAAGAGAAAGAAGGCACATGAGACTTTACAACTTCGACTGCTGTCCTATGGATACATCGAGTAAACT
The DNA here is from genome assembly GCA_013397865.1 of Struthidea cinerea. Lineage (NCBI taxonomy): Eukaryota > Metazoa > Chordata > Aves > Passeriformes > Corcoracidae > Struthidea > Struthidea cinerea. The sequence goes on from VZTI01001986.1 coordinate 755,718, forward strand.
TGGGGAAGTTACTTCTCCTGTCTGCAGCTCCAATCTGCCAGCAAGGTGATGACTCTGTTTAGTTCCTGCTCCTCAACCAGGCTTGTTTTTATTACATTCAGAAAGACAATGTACTCACACTGAGCATGCATAACTGTTTGGCTCACTATGGAAAATGTTGATTTTTATTTTGGAAAGTATTTAAACATCACACCCAGAAGTTTCTACCAAATTATCTTTGGATGGGATCCAGACTGGAAAATCTAACTACACAGCAAAGAAAAATTCTGGACTGTTACTAAACATACCATGAAAAAACCCCCAAAACCCAGAAACTAATAGGCTCAGGTAAAGACAAGGAGATGTGGTTTGGGACAAATAAAAGAATAAAATTTAGCACCGTTATACCTTAAGGCCATGCAGCAATCCTGCTAAGATTATCTCCAGCAGGTGTGCTAGTATTAGCAATATCCCCCCAAACTGTTCAAAGACTGCCACAAACTAGAGGAACTCTGCTATATCCACCATTAGGCTGTTCATTCCAGTTTCAGTAGAAACCTGAAGTTAGCAAAGACTTATGGCCGAACTAATAAAATATGTTATGGGATTCTCAGGAAGATCTACTTAAAATTTTGAGTATAAACTGTCCATGGTTTACTCCAGTGTGTTTGACTCGCCTTTACCTCTCATCTAAATTTTCATATATACATAATATAAATTATATGATATACACACATAAGAAGGATATAAAACGACAGAGAACAAAACCTTCGGGTTATGAAAGGCAGCATTCTTGATAATGAAGCTACAGGCAAGTCAAGTAATTAGATGCATCATGCACTTAATGTCAAACAGGAGATGAGAATTTATATGACTTAAAACAGATTGAGAGCACTGTGAAACTGGAGCAGTGTGAGACCCAACACTGGGATAAACTGGCTTCTTTCTGAACAAATAGGCTTGAATTTGCCATTCAGAATTTCACATTCTTAAATCAGAATGTCTTGAATTTCAGATTCCAGGGACCCAACAGGGCAGAGCTCCCTTTATAGACAGTGGAAAATATGTCCTTCAGAGAGTGATCTGGGCTGAAGATGGAAGGAGTCTTCTTCCAAAAACTAGTCATCTGCCTTTACTGAAGGAAGGGAATGCCTGATAATTAGTTTCCTCACTTGGAGTGAAGTACCTGAAGTCACTAGCATGACATATTGTGACCACAGCATTGATAACCACAGGCTGAGAGCTGGGAAGGGCATGAGACCAAAGAACAAAGGTAGGTCATCACCTTAGAGAGTCCTTTAGAATTTGGAATCCTGAAACATCTGCATTTACAACAATGTACTCAATCAACAATAGCAAAACTGCAAACCATGGCACATTTTTATAGTAAATGTACTGACAGGGGAAAAAAAGGAAGATAATTTAATCACATGAGGAAACTTCCAAATCAAAAAGTCATTATTTGCTACTCTTACAGATACCTGAACATCTGAGTCAAAGCACTCACAAGTCAGGGACTTTGGATTAGCCATAGGAGCTTCACTCCAATTAACTCTGCAGGTTTCCACTTCTGAGCCAGGGTGTACTGACAGTGTCTTATGCAATGAGTCTCTCTGGCAACTAGGATGACTTCCAGAGTTTGCTTCAGAGGTTGTGCAGCTGCATTTCCATAGTCCAGTGTTTAAAGATCTATCTTGACACTGCTACTACTTTTTCACTTTCCCTGAGGTTCAGTAAAATTCAGTCACACCTCTTTACATACAAGCATATCTTACATATTTTTGCTTCATCTGTAAATCATTATTTCCCCCCTCAAAACACCAACTATTGAAACACACCCATGAGGGACAGAAATATACAAAACTTCCTATACTTATATAACCCTTGCCAATACGGAAAGTTGGACCAAAAGACTGACAAAGCCTGATGTTTTATCTCTTAATCCATCACAGTTAGAAGCAGACATTCTATGGAACTGGCCTGTCTCCAACACATCAGCCCTTAAAAATGAAATCATCATGATGAGCATCTGCTTTTCTATATAATTTGAAAACTTTCAAATGGCACATAATATGCAAATATCAAATTTGGAAGTCCAAGAGGAGTCGCCTGCCAGAAGACTCACGGCTGCAGAGACAGACAGTGGGCAGATGAGGGCCACTGTTCTTCTAGGGGTTACCTTTTCAGAGGGTTTTTAATCATTATCATGGAGAAATCAAGAAAAAAAGTATTTCCCATGGTTGACATTGTGGCTAGGCAACATTATGGTGACAAAGGAGGTATGTAAGCATGTTACACACAGTAAGTTAAATCTTGTCTGGAATGAGTTGCCTCCAGAACTGGAAGTAGGATAGCTGCACGAGCATGGCTCTGAGCCCAGACTAATTAGCCCTGCTGAGAACATGTTAGCATGGCTATTTGGCTTCCGGGACCCGGCTAGTGCAGCTAAACGGGAAAGCAGGACACTGCCAGGACAGCTCCAAGGGCTTTGGAGAGAGATCAATTATCTACATGATATAGAAATACCAATAATGATAATGGGCCAGTTATCCCTAGTGACAGCAAAGGCATGGCCAGACTATTTCCAGGACAAGAAAAACACCTCTTAACTTTTACATTCAAGCAGCCCCATGGCAAAGCCCACCAGAGACTCTGGACTTGCAGCAGCAGAGGAATAGCTCCCTCCTGCCATTCTGGGAATACAAATTGCTTAAAGCACCAGACAGGAGGCAAGGTCATAGCCTTGAACTCTACTGATGTTCATGGCTTTGGAAATAAATTACATTACCCAAAGGTGGAATGCAGGGTGTGTCCAGGGCTCTCGACTCAAGAGCTCTTAAAATGATTACATTCCAGTGTGCTTAGAAAGTACAGTTTAACCAAGAGGGCTGTGCCTAATTGCAGTATTCTTTTCCCCAGGTACAGCTTGGTATATATAGGGGTGGAATGGTATTAAAAAAAAAAAAAAA